>CAUYRT010011323.1:0-37515 GCA_963574885.1 Lepilemur ruficaudatus | reverse complement strand
TTTTTTTTTTTGAGACAGAGTCTCACTTTGTTGCCCGGACTAGAGTGCCGTGGCATCAGCCTAGCTCACAGCAACCTCAAACTCCTGGGCTCAAGCGATCCTTCTGCCTCAGCCTCCCAAGTAGCTGGGACTACAGGCATGCGCCACCATGCCCGGCTAATTTTTTCTATATATATCTAGTTGGCCAATTAATTTCTTTCTATTTATAGTAGAGACGGGGTCTCGCTCTTACTCAGGCTGGTTTCGAACTCCTGACCTTGAGCAATCCGCCCGCCTCGGCCTCCCAGAGTGCTAGGATTACAGGCGTGAGCCACCGCGCCTGGCCTATTTTTCATATTTTTGATAATAGCTAATCTAATAGGTATAAAGTGATGTTGTTGTAATTTGCATTTGAAGTGTTGTTTTAATTTGCGTTTCTCTGATAATTAGAGAAGTTGAGCATTTTTAAATTTATCAGTTGGCCTTTTGTATGTTTCTTTTGAGAAATGTCTATTCAAGTCCTTTGGCCATTTTAAAATAAAAATTTTTTTACATTTTTATTATTTTTTTAATTTTAGAAAATTATGGGGGTTCATACATTTTGGTTACATATAATGCCTTTGCCTTGCCCAAGTCAGAGCTACAAGCATGCCCTTCCCCCATACAGTGTGCTCCACATCCATTAGTTGTGAATTTACCTCCCACCCCCCTGCCCCTTTGGCCATTTTTTAATGGGATTATTTATTTTCTTGTTATTGAGTTCTCTGGTTTTTTGGATATTGTCTCCTAATTCAGTGTATGATTTGTAAATATTTTCTCCCTGTCCATGTGTTACCTTTTTAATTTATTAATTGCTTCCTTTGCTGTGCAGAAACTTTTTAATTTAATGCAATCAATTTGTCTATTTTTGCTTTTGCTGCCTGTGCTTTTGGGTTATATTCAAGAAATTTCTGCCCAGACCAATGAAATGGAGATTATCGCCTATGTTTTCTTCTAGTAGTTTTATAGTTTCAGGTCTTATGTTTAAATTTTTAATCCATTTTGAGTTGATTCTTATATAAGAGGTGAAATAAGGGTCCATTTGAATTCTTCTATATGGGGATATCCAGTTTTCCCAACACTATTTATTGAAGAGACTATCCTTTCCTCATTGTGTGTTTTTGGCACCTTTGTTGAAAATCAATTGACCATAGGTGTGTGGGTTTATTTCTGGGCTATCTATCCTATTCCATTTGTTGATGAGTCTGTTTTTATGCCATTACCATGCTATTCTGATTACTATAGCTTTGTTGTATTAATATATTTTGAAGTCAGGTAGTGTGATGCCTTCAGCTTTGTTCTTTTTGGTCAAAATTGCTTTAGCTATTTGAGGTCTTTTTCCTACCTGTCCCATCTACCTGACACCCAATGAATGTTATTACTATATGTGCATTTAAGTGTTGATCAGTTAATACCAATTTGATGGTGAGTACATGTGGTGCTAGTTTTTCCATTCTTGTGATACTTCACTTGGTAGAATGGGTTTCAGCTTTATCCAGGATAATGCAAGAGGTGCTATTATCACCATTGTTTTTGCAGCTGAGTAGAACTTCATGTTTTCTTAATTTCCTTTTCAGGTAGTTTGTTTTTATAGAAACACTACTGATTTTTGTTGATTTTATATCCTGCAACTTTACTAAATTTGTTTATCAGTTCTAACAGTTTTTTTGGTGGAGTCTTCAGGATTTTTTATATATAAGATGATGTCATCAGCAGAAAGAGACAATTAAACTTTATCATTTCCAATTTAGATGCCTTTTATTTCTTTCTCTTGACTAATTGTTTGACTAATTGTTAGAACTTCCAAAGCTTTGCTGAGCAGAAGTGGTGAGTGGGCATTTGGAGGAAAAGCCTTCAACTTTTTACTGTTGAGGATGATGTTAGCTGTGGGCTTGTCCTACATGGCCTTTATTGAATTGGGGAACTTCCTTCCATTCAATTAAATTTGTTGTGTGTTTTTACCATGAAAGGATTTCTGAATTTTGTCAAATGTTTTTTTCTGTATCTATTGCGATGATCTTAGGGTTTTTGTGCTTCATTCTGTTAATATGATGAATCACATTTATTGAGTTGTGTATCTTGAGCCAACCTTGCATCCCAGGGATAAATTTCACTTGATCACGGTGAATGATCCTTTTACTGTACCGGTGAATACAGTTTGCTAGTATTTTTTTGAGAATTTTTATATCTATGTGCATTATGGATATTACATGGTAGTTTTCTTTTCTTATAGTGTTTTTGTCTGGATTTGGTATCAGGGTGATGCTGGCCTTGTTAAATGAGTTTGGAAGCATTCTGTCCTCTTCAATATTTTCAGAGAGTTTGGGAAGTATTGGTATTAGGTCTTTAAATATTTGGTAGAATTCAACCATGAAGCCATCTAGTCCTGGGCTTTTCTTTGATGGGGAACTTTTAATTACTGATTTAATCTTCTTACTTTTATTGATCTGTTCAGATTTCCAATTTTTTCATAGTCCAGTTTTAGTAGATTGTATATTTCTAGAAATTTACCCATTTCTTCTACATTGTTCAATTTGTTGGTGTATAATTGTTTACAGTAGTCTCTTATAATTTTTTGTAGTTCTGTGTAATCAGTTATAATGTCTCCCTTTTCATTTATGATTTTATTTATTTGAGTCTTCCCTCTTTTCCTTAGTCTAGCTAAAGTTTTGCCAATTTTGTTTAGTTTTTCAAAAGACCAACTCCTAGTTTTATTAATCTTTTATATTGTTCTTCTAGGCACTATTTCAGCTATTTCTGCTTTATATCAGTTTGTTTTGATAACTTTCAGGCAGGCTACATAGAATGATCTTCTGTGATGCCTGTCATTTCTAGGTTACCATATAGGGTACACATCTCAAGGGTCTTCCAGCTATAATTTCAGCCCTTGCTCTTTACTCCTCCTCTCTAGTCTTCTTCCTCCCTCCTACAATATAAGATTTTGCTGGAAAGTTACTTTATTTTCAATTCATGGTTGCTACTTATGTTAAGGTAATTAACTGGGAGGTCATTAGAATAAAGCAGTTCCAGTGTCCTGGGTTCCTAGGTAAGCAAACCAAAACCTAATTCAGTGTAAGCAGTCATATTCTAGGCCAATCAGAAAAAGCCAACTAATTTCTCACTAGCGACTTTCCACTGGGATGAATTCTTTGCCTTGCTTCCATGTTCACCCTATGAAAGCCTTCCCAGAACTGCTTGTGGTCTGGCACTGCCTGATTCATGGAATCACTGTCATGAAAATAAACTCTTTATTTAATATTTTAATGTACCTAATTTTGTCTTTTAACACTTATATAACTGCAATTCAATGTACTTTGATGTTGCAGACAAGCTGAGGTGGTACACAAAGTGTACATAGCAGGTTATCTTAGGTATATCTTAGTGCTCAGCACAGGGTTCCTATTCTAGCCCTTATCATACACACAAATTCAGATTGGATAAGTGGAGAAGAGAGGTAAGGAATTGGAAGCATTGTAGGTGGAGTTGGGGTAACCAAGGTCTTGGGAGTGAAATCAAGATGGTCTAGAATGTGTATACACTAGGTTTCACTTATTTTTGTCCTATTGCCAACTAAGGAAATCTGTCATCTTACTGTATCATACATAGGAAGGCTGAGTTTACCTATTCACATTGAAGCAGAGTATTGAGGCACTTAGGCAGGATAATTTAAACCACACACACAAAAAAATCCTCCCTGTTTGCTTGAATTGTCTGAATATTGCAGCCAAATATGTATTTTAGTTCACGAATTACACAGATAATTTCTTCAATTCATCATTTTACTTTTTCCCCAAGCTTTTCACAATACAACTTTGATGAAATATAAAGGAAGAGATACATATGTCAGAGATTAAAATTTCTCTCAGATTAATGTGTTGTTATTCAGGCTGCCACCTAATTTCCTATGAGGATATCATAATTTTGTATATACTCTGAATACATAGCAATTTTTTTTATTTTCATTGGCACTGTCTGATATTTGCTGAACACTTTGAAAAACCCCTTTCATATTTAGGAAGATTACCAGTCATCTACAAGAGATAATATTTATATTCTTTGACATTTTTAATCCCACCTTTAAACTTTTTCTTTTACAGCAGTATCCTCCAATGATAGAGGCACAATGCCATGAAAACCTAGACCAGTCTCCATTAGCCATGGAAATTAAGGGAGATATATTGTAGGTTAATGTAAAGAAAACATGTTCAATTGAATCTGCATTTTGTGTTTTGTGTTATTAGCTATTTGGAGAGTTATAGTGTTTCTAATATAATCCTAAAATCACATTAGGAATCTCAGAAGAACATGGAAAATCATCTCATTTTCTAATTTTTTTCCCTTTAACTTTGCAACTCCTCCTCCACAATGTGGAGAACATTGGCTTTATTCTGCTTAACCTGGGCTCTATCTCTGCCCCTGATTCACTGATTGTTTCGTATATGTATGGTTTGGGATGAGCAAGATGGGAGTTAATATTTTGATTTTAAAGATTTTTCTTGGTGGCTAGATCTGGCTAGGCACAGAAAAAGCAGATTTCTCAAGCTGGTTTGCCCTTCCGTCTCCATGTAAGTGGTACATGTTCAACAAATGAAAAGCCAGTGAGTACCTCTGGTACTTTCATATAAACTGAATCCGCCTGTAGGAAATAATTAAGGTTTGAGTCTAATAAAGATTAAGTCATTACTTCTGAAGACTTTATTATAAAAGCACAAGAGGGACAGTAAATGTGAACACTACTTGGTCAGTAACATCTTTATTGTATATATTGATAAAGGTTCAGTTATCTCCTGATATCTGGTGCTAGTTTTGCTGGTTGCCACTTGATGAGACAGATAAGCTGGAGGAGGAGGGTGCCAGGAAAGACCTAGTCAGTAGTACTTGCTAGAAGTGAGTAGAGACAGTATCACTGAAAATAGCACCAGGCCTTTGAAAAAGAAGTCAAGGTCAGACACCAGGGTATGATATGACTGACATCAAAAGGGTATAGTGAACATAGAGTAAGGTTTAGGCTGAGACTGTCAATGCTCCCAATTACCTTTGGATCAAGTAGACACTGATTCATATCTCGTACAAGCTCCTCCTTGTTCTGGCTTCTGCGTAAGTCTCCAAATTTTTTCTCTCTGGTTCCAATTCCACTTCTTCCCTAGGCCAGTGAACCTCATTGATGTCCTCATAGAGGTTTGCTCCCTTTTACCACTAAACCTTTATCTGTACCATCTCTCTGCTTGACAATCTCTCCCATGTGTCCCATCTTTGTCTGGCTACCTGCTCTAGCTCAGAAAAGAAGTACTTTATTTACAGGGAGAGTCCAATGTGCTGAGAAGAAAGGTAGAAGATGCTTTAGCATTCAACTGAGGTTTTCTAGTTGATACCATTAGGAAACTTTAGAGGACATTAAGACACAGAGAGCCTTCAAGGAGCAATGGCAACTACCTGCAACGTTGTTGTGTAGGACTGCATGTGTATAATTTTTCTTACTTTTAATCAACCACAGAGTCTTTTTAGGTTCCTGACAGAAACATTAACCTTGAGTTCCCTGCTGCTCAACTCTTTCTTAAAGCTCATTTTGGGAAACAGTATTCACGGAGGGACAGGCAATCTATCTATTTCTCTTGATAAATGTTGCCCCTGGATCAAGTTGCATTATCAGAGAGCAGTGAATGGCTTTGAGTGAATTATACTATGATGTCCTGCTCTTTATTCACCATGTGAAATTCCACCCCTTATGAAGTATTTATCTGTAAGTGGCCACATTTATTAAAGGGATGTTGTTAAATATGATCCATACTTATTGACCCAGCAATTTCACCTTACATATATAAACAAGTGAAACTCTTGTACATTTCAACAGAAGACATGTACACAATACTCACAGTACCACTACTCACAATAGCAAAAACCCTCAAATAACCCAAACATCCGCCAATGAAAGAGTAACTGAATGAACCATGTTACAGTCACAGATGGAAGGTTATAAAGCCATCCAAATAAATGAATTATAGCAAGATACAATAATATGGATGAATCTTTGAAATATAATATTAAGTGAGAAAATAAGTCCTAAAAATTACATATAAAATGATATCCACTTATATGAAGTTGAAAACAACTAAACTAAGAGAAAGTAAAATTTTAGAAGTATACACAAATACTATACACTTATATAAAAAGGGAACCGAGGTAATGAGGAGCATGCGATTCAAGATGATGGTTAGTTTTGGTGAAAGGGGTCTGTGGATTAGGCTGGGCTGGGACTATAGAGGTGGAGTAAGTTAATGTCAAGGTCTTAGCTCTGGTCTTTGGTGGTATATTTTCAGATGCTTATTACACTGTTAAAACTCACTCATTTCACTCACTAGAACTGGAAACAAAACAGCAAAGTCCAGCATAACTCACAGAATCGCCTTAATGAGGGCCCTTGGGAAAGTTTTTTTTTAAAAAAAATCATATCTGAGAAATTGAAGCTTCTCCTGCCAGATTGCAGTTTTCAGTTACATTACCTCTAAGAATTTTCTTTTTGCTTTGGCTACTAGGAGGCTAGGTCAAATTTACAGGCCACCTTCAGTAATTATGTAGGAACTATGGTATACATTTCTGTGTCTAACTTGAATCCTTATTTCATCTTATTATCCTACCCTACTTCCTCTTAGTTTTGATTTCTTAAATCTACTCTTTAAAAAGCTCCTTTTATAGTAGATATTTCTATGAACATCTGTAAGTTCCCTTTAACTAGGCAGAAGTTATAAATGAATGAAAACAGATTTATCTGATGTTAGATAATATCCAGCATCTATTGCTTGAGAATAAAGGTGACATTTGGCAATGGGTTGGGATGTTATTCCACAAGTATTGTGCTTGTGTTTTGCAGTTTGTAGGAAGGGAAGTGAGCATATCATATTTATTAGGATTAGTCTGGGGGAAATGTGCTGAGTGGGTTCTACTCAAATGCATATTTTTATAATAATTTTAAGTAGTTCTCTAGAATGTCCATTATACTAAGGAAGTCAGCTCTGAGTAGTACCTAGTTCTATAGGTTGTAAATCAAACAGAATAAATTAAACTCTAATCTCAGAAAACAGTGTGAAGCATTAGAGACAAGACACTGGCAGAGATTGAGAGGTGAAATTATCTCTTCCCTGGGCAGGCATATGCTTATCGACAAAACCCAGATCTAAATTGTTGGAACTAATGTTTCCTTGGATCTAGATTGCTGGCTCATTGACAATAGATTTGACTGTATGCAATAGGTAATTTCCCACATCGGAGACAAAATTTAATCAGAAAATGTATTGTCCGGGATTGGTTTGGCTTTCATGGTTTCCCCAAAAAGGTATTTAACTGCTTAGACTCAGAGCCACTTGGTACAAAATTAAGAAAAGTAACACTTATCATTATTCTACAACTAAAAAGTATTTTGGATTAAAGATTCTGATAGGTAATATTGTATCCTATTCTTTGAGAAATCTATAAATTTCTGAAAAGACGATTTGTAAGAATTTTTTATGATCAGCTACAATCTAGTCACTAAATGTGATGTCTCCAAAATAACTAGTTAATAAAACTTTGACATATCCTTATTTTTTGTTTATGTTTGAAATCAAAGAATTTAGCTGTTTTCTTGAGTTTCTCAGTAATCTGGCATATAAACAAATTCATTAAATGTAACAGTACTTCTCAAAAAAAAGTGGAAGCAAAATTTTATTTTTAAATAAGCCAAAGAGTTTCAGAAGATAATTTCCTCAAGGGTGATTTTATTTAGGAAAAATTAAAAGTTTAGATGTCTGTTCTTTATCACTAAGACCTATCAGAAACTCACTTCAGAGGGAAGAAAGTTTTTTTGTTGTTTTTGTTTTTGTTTTTCTTTGAGACAGAATCTGGCTCTGTTGCCCCTGCTAGAGTGCCGTGGGGTCAGCCTAGCCCATAGCAATCTCAAACTCCTTGGGCTCAAGTGATCCTCCTGCCTCAGCCTCCTGAGTAGCTGGGACTGCAGCATGTGCCACCATGCCTGGCTAATTTTTTCTCTGTATATTTTTAGTTTTCCAGATAATTTCTTTCTATTTTTAGTAGAGATGGGGTCTCACTCTTGCTCAGGCTGCTCTTGAACTCCTGACCTTGAGGGATCCTCCTGCCTTGGCCTCCCAGAGTGCTAGGATTATAGGTGTGAGCCACCGCACCTGGCCGGAAGAAAGTTTTTCTCTAAACTGTAACTTGTGAAGCAAATTCCTAGCATTTCAAGACACAGTTGACACAGATTGCTTAGTTTAGCTGTGAACATGATGCTAACTAGAGTGAACTCTGTAAGTTCTATCATTTAAAAAATATTTAGTTTTGTTTCTTCACACTATCATAGATAGCAACACACTTATCAATTGTTTTAAGTGAACATTTATTAAATACTTTTTATATGTGAAGCAATGTGGCAGATAGCCTAGAAAATATAAAGATGAATAAAATATAATTCCTGCCCTTAAAGAGAGTACAACCCATTAATAGAGATATGATGAATAGATGAGTATATTACAAGGATGCAATGGCATACAAAAAGTTAAGGTAGAAGGACTTATATTCAGTTTTGCTCATCAAACAAGGCCTGTATGGATCAGGTAAGCATATCTCCTGGTTTGTGTGGGATAGTTCCAGTTTCTATCTGTTGTCCTAGGATAACTATTAGTAGGCCTTCTTCCATTCTCAAAAGCACTCCAGTTTTTCAGAAGATACCAAGAAACTACAAAGAAAAAAAACCATTCCAGTTTAGAAGACAAATCATATGGTTATCCTATTAATATTTAGGGAAAAATAGTATTTAGTATTGGCTTTCAAGATTGGACAGAATTTCAACAAATGGAGTTCCATATTATGGGGACACCAAAGATAGAGTGATCAATTTGTATCTGGAGTTGGGTAGACACCAGAGAAAACACCAAAGAAAGTCTTACTTGGGTTGTATTACAGATGGTTAGTTATTCATGTGTGGACACTGAGAAGGAAGCGACATCAGCAAAAGCGCAGGGATGTGAGATGCTTGTCACATTTGGAGAAGTGCAAGTAATGGGTACTAATTTAGTAAGTGGTGAGAAATGACCCCAAGAGAGTAGTCAAAGACACTGCAAGCCTTGAAGGGTTTGCATACATGCAATGAAACTGTGACTTTTATCTTGTAAGCAAAGAGGACAGTAGTGGTAAGGGTGTCACTGAAACACTTCAGTCCAGAAAGTGTTTTATTGGGGTTTGTATTTAAAAATATGGTGGCAATGTGAAATATAGATTGGAAAGGTATGATCTTCAAGACATTAGGACCAGTTAAAAGATCAATTACAATAGTCATAATTAGAAAAAAAATCCAGAACTGAACTAAATAGTGATGATAGGAATAAAACTACATATCAAAGGATAAGACAAAAAAAAAGTCTTTCAAAAAGAATTTCCACTCAGTGGAAGGCAACTGGGGGGAGAAGGGAATAAACCTACCTAATGGGTACTATGAACACTGATTGGATGATGGGCACACCTGTAGCCAGGACTCAGGTATTACAAAAATGATCCATGTAACCTAAAACATTTATACTCCCTTAATATTTTGAAATAGAAAAAAATTTCCTTTAGCTTTTGACCTGTATATAATTTGGCTTTTAAACATAATTTTGATTTAAGTAAAACTTCAAGAATGATACAAACTTAGCTTGATTTTGAGGAGCTTAGGAAAATAAACCTCATTTCTATTGACTAGAATAGAATTCATCTTGTCAGGTCAATGACTTTAGGAAACTTTGTCATTCAATTCCTTGTTCTTCATTACCAAGCTTGGGAAAGAGAATATATTATAATCCAAATGAAGTCCTTAGTTAACATAATTCTGTCTTTCTATACACGTAAAGTGAAATGTAGTACAGAATTGTGACAGTATCTGTATAATTTAGCTTGAAAAGCACTTAGATGTTTTGAATGAAAACAGAAGTTGTAGATATAAACTGGTTGGAGAGTAGCCTCAGTTTTCCAGTTTATCCTGTGTACAGCCATTGCCTAAGGGGATAGGCTAATAAAGGGAAATGGACTTTTGAACAAAACAAACTTTGATGGGAAAGACCTTGGGAGCGTATATATTTCTTCTGCTTTCCACCTGATGAATAGCATAGTGTCTGGGCAGAAGGAAAGAGTGAAACAGTATTTCCTTAACTATGTAGAGGACATAAAGTTTGGGATATGTTCTTTAGGTTACTCCTAAAGCTGTAATACCCTTAGAGCCTTGGATGACTCATAAAAGTGTGCTATAATCTTAGATTTGTGCTCTCCTGATCTGCCTTTAACCAAATGGCTTGATTGCTTTTTAAATTGCTTTTTCATGATGACAGTACAACTAAGTAGTCATTTTCTTCTTTGTAGAATCTCAAAGAAATAGGCTGCATCTATATATGCAACATATGAACTTAGAGAATTGAAGCAATCACTGAATAACTGAAGATAATAAATAATCTTCCTGAAATGTCTGGATATTTGAGGAAAACGAGGCCCTTTTCTGTTGACCTGAGTTATCTTAACAATTCTTGTTGATCTTTCACTTTGCGTGATGTTCACAGACACAGCTAAAATGTTCACTCAATGGCTTGCTTTAATCTTGCTTTCAAATCTCATTGAATATTTTGCAACCATCTTTACTTCCTTATGGGATATAGATCCTTGTAAATAGAAGATACTGTGATTTTTCCCACCGATCTTAGACTCTATCTAACAATTTTGGATTCTTCCTCAGCCTACACCTCACTTTAATTATTCAAATATCCCAGGAATTAACTCAATATTTCATACTCATCTAATTTAAGCAATAAATACAATTAATTGAAAAAAAGCCTTACTTAAGGAAAAAAATCACAGAAAGTAGGATAATAAATATGCTTTATAGAGCACCTGTCATGTACAGGCTTTTTGCATGGATTATCCAAAGTAATCTTTAGAATGACTCTATAAAATAGGTATCATGATCACCATTTGATATTGAGAGAGCACAGACCCTCAGAATCGGGACTGGACCTATGACCAGTTTGACACCTGCCCTCTGCAACACTAGGCTTATACCCCAAGCAGACTTTTGAACCTAGGAGAGGCAATGAAGCTGATTTGAACATGTAGATTATGGAGCTGGTCTTATACAATCATTTTCTTGAGAGGTTTCTGTTCTGTTCTCATTCATCTATTCCAACACATCTCCAACAGAGGCAGAATAACCCTTCGGTTTTATAGTGGTAAATGTGGAAAGACTGGCATTTTGATACTCTGAAATACCACACATAGAATTTATTTGGTTTTGTGGAATGGCACTTGAGAAATGTTTGTCTAGCAAGATGGCTATGCAAAGGAACATGCCTTTTGTTATTCCAAAGATGAAAATAAATAGAAATCACCTCAGGTCTCTCTGATACTCCTTTTCTCTTCATAAAACAGGGTATCTTATGTGTTAGATTGTCACTAGGAGTTTAATAGCTGTTCACTTAGATATCATCCTATCAATAACCAACATGCTATTTTGCTCTTTGAGATAATTTAAAAAATCAAATTAAGTCAGAAGCTCACTAATACATTAACATTTTTTCTCTCTTATGTCCCGGAATCAGATTAATTATCAATTTGGCACTGAAAAAGACATCGGGACATTGCCTAAATAAATATTCTGGTCTCGTTTACTTGATGGTAGATACACGAATGTTTTGGAAGAGGCCTCACTGATACACAAGACCATGAGTATTAGTTTTTAAATGAGAAAGTTAGCACCAATCCTGAAAAACATGGCCACAGTCTTGGCTTTTAAACATATTGATTTTGGTCAGATTGAAGAGAGTTGATTATCCCATAACTGGTTGTCAGACTGATATATCAGGTTTGCACTAAACCTTATTTTTAATATTTACCGAGTGGATTACCATTATAGAGGAGAGAAAAATTGGGATATAAATAACACAGTGGAGTATGGAAGGTGCTTGTCTTGGTGTATACATATATTATGTAGCGTTAGTATTTAAATCTTGTCCTGAAACTAGATATTTCTTGGGTCCATCTCAAATATTAGTTACTTTGACCTGAGTGCTTTCTCTACAAAATAAATGTAAGTCAAATTAGTTCATTCCTGCTGGTAATCTCTCCAGGTGTAGTAGTTCTTGATTTACCATAATTTTGAAAGTTAAATATCATTTTTATACCCCATGGTAGCAAAACTCACTCATTTTCTTGCATGATTCCATAGGATGGATAGAGTTCTCAATCAATTGGATGAATTTAGACCTGAAAGTCTTTGTGACTCGTATATTAAGCATAATGGAGGCAAAGATTCAATGATATCTGAAGGTTGTCATAGAAAATGAGGAGACCAGAGGTATGAGTTATTGAAGAGGAAGCTGTCATTACCATGGCCAGGAGCACAAGCTTAATGCCATGGAGAGTCAACAGAGTCACTTTCAATCCCTACCCTGTATGTTTTACATTGAGGCTTTCCAAGTTTAAGAGGAGGCATCAGAGAATGATAGTAATAGCAAATATTCACTGCACGCTATGTGCCAAACACCTGTCTAAGCCCTTTACCAATAGTACTTATGAGATAGGAACCATTATTATCCCCACTTCACGAAGATATTGAGACATAGATAGATTAAATAAATTACCAAAGATCACACAAATCAGTAAATCCACAACTAGAATTTAGGCTATTGATTCGACATTTTGTATTAGTAACCTCTAAACTTCAGGAAGAACAAGAATTTTCATGTTAGCTTCTCTTCTCAGCACTCCCTATGTGAAGGTGACCCTGTTAACAGATTCTTATGGTTTCTGTTTCAAATCTTGACTTTTGGTTTTACTGTCATGTCCTTTTCTGCTTGCTTACCAGCTCACTTCCTTTTTCTTATTTGCCAACCATCAGGGAGAAGGTGTGAGCTTTCTTGGCCCTGAGAGGGAGTGTGATCTGACACCATCAGACTTTATGTAACATTGTGGCTAACATATTCACTGGCAAGTTCACGGGCTTTATCCCTCATGAATGGTAATGTTATCATCTCATCTGAATCAAAGATGGGCATATGATCCTAGATAATCCTGTTTCTTTAGCTTTGTTCCCTATTTGGATTATCGAGCTTTAAATTTTATAATGGGAGTTCAGTACATAAAACTTGCAAAATCTTTGGAATGGAATTATATGATTTCTGAGTATAAAAGTAAAATATGCCTTAAGAGTGATTTCTTTAGTACAACTGATAATTAAGACAGATGCTCATTCTTTCCAAGGGCATAGGCTTCCCTCTGAATACACTTCTGATCAAAACCTAAAACATTTCACATAGCCCACCCTTGCTCTGAGGAATGCAGACCAACTATTCAACATTTAGATGCTGGGAAAAAGAAAATAAACTCTGAAGCCTCTAATGAGAGTGAGTACAGTGATCCATCTGTAAATATGGCTTGTGTACAGTACAATCATTTGGATTTGGAAGGAAAAGAAGGATTATTTACAGGCCTTTTTTGCAGATGGTGCATGGTCGGCATGGGGATATATTTGCATGCTACTCAGGCTACAACTTCATCGGGTCCACATTTTCATGACAGAGTTGAGCCATCTGAAGGCTCTGATTAAAACAATAGCTAATTCATTTAGAAAAAAGAAAGTGTACTGTCACATTCACTTGATGATTTCTTTTATTTTGAGAATTATCAGTGGTAAAGAATCAATCAATGAGCCAGGAGACATGTTCGTTTTATTACCTACTTCCCTTCCTTTTCAGAACTTTTTAAGTGAAGATTGTGTTCTGTATTTGCAGCATTTCAGCAGTTTGAAATGAGAGATGCTTCATGTCTCTGCAGGGTGGACAGAGCTGTAACTCTCTGAAGTGGGTGAGGATGCTGAAGCCAAGGGATGCCTTTTGAAAGATGGGGAGTTGGGACAGGAGAGGGTCCTTTAATTTTAATGGAAAGGATCTCTGTAAGGAAACTACATCCCAGATGGAAGTTGAAGAAAAGGAGAGACCCTTAGCGGCGAAAGACCTCTGGGTTGGCAGTCCAGGTTCTGAGGTTCTGTTGTAATTAGTTGTGAGAAAGTAAGTCAGTTACCCTCTGTGAGCCCTATTTAAAAAAAGGTGATAATTATCTTCCTATTTCAGAGGTTTGATGTGAGAACTAGATAGAATGGTGCTCTATGCAGCAAGTATTGAAATATGTTCTCATTAAAGTCAGTGTGCTAAGCTCTTCGGGGGATGAAATATAAATAATACTTGGGCTCTCACCTCAAGCTCATCAGGCAGATAAAACAAGCACCTAAATAAATAGAATTAGTAAATGGCAATACCAGTAAGTTGTTTCGTGTAAGTTAGGGATTTTCACGATTTAAGACAGGATGTCTCTAGAGCAGTGGCTCTCAAATCTGGTTTGGCACTGGAATTACCTGGGAGCAGAAACATAACAGTACCCAGGCCCCAGCCCTAGAGATTTTGGTTTAATTTGTCTGATATGCCCTGCCTTCCCCTTCTCGCTACATTACCATTTTTTAAAAAGCACCCCAGGTGTTTTAACTTTGCATCAGAATCACCTGGAGGGCTTATTAAACCTCAGATTTCTGAACCCTACCCCCATGTAATATTCTGATTCACTAGGTCTGGGGGTGAAAAGAATGAATAGTTCTCATAAATTCTCAGGTAATGCTGATTGTTGGCAGATCATACTTCAGAGCCAGTACATTCATTTTATTTTACTATTAATGCTGTGTATACAATCCACATTTTTTTTTTCAGGTGGAAGGAAACAGGTGGACATAAAAGTCCATCCTTTGGTCAAATAGGGACAGTTTTACAGTTGAGAGAGTCAACACTATGTGGCCAGATGAACACAACTGCACTTGATCAAAGAGATAAGCTGATAGAAAAAAAATGTCTTCATACAAAGGATGGTTGCCTGAAAATGTGCTAGTTTGAAATTATCTTCTGGGAAGAGATTATTTAGGGGACACCTGGGAAGCAATAATGTGTTCAACAAAGCAGATTTTGAAGGAAAGGTTTAGATTTGGAAGGGAACTGAGATTCCTTTCCTTTGGAAATATCTCTCTAAGCAACAGAATGAATGATTCACCTTTCCAAATCCTTGGGTATCAGAATAGCTAAGGCAACATAGCATAATGTTAGAACCCTATTAAACTTTCACAGTCCATGTAAGATGCCAGTGAGAAAATGTACAAAATTGATCATCACATCTTTATTACTTACAGAGGCATAGAAGGGCACTCAAGGTTGATTTGAGTGTTAAAATGTATGAATTGTCTATTTCCTGAAGAGTGTAAATTCTAAATGTCCATGAACATCAGTTATAAGAGACTCTAAGGCTTCAGTCACCTTGAAATTAGGAAAATGAGAAATTTGCCTTGTTGATTTCTTCCTAGGGCTGGATAGTTGCTGATGCTTTGCAGATGTGTGGATGGAATAACATCAGTGACTGGGAAGAGCTCAAACTTTTCTATTTTATCACCTTTTTGCATCGTAAATATATTTTATGATGAAAGACAGGCACTCTTTGCCAGAGCATCCCTTATATTTTCATGCCCTGTCAATCACAGATTTTCTAGGAAAAAGGTTTTAAATATCTATTTTAATAGATAATAAAGTCAAAAGAAAACTTCAGTAGCGAAAAGTTTATATCTGATAAACTTAGTCTTATACATGAAAAATAAAAGCAGCAATGTATGAACCTGCTCTTGTATTGCAGTGGACCACAGATAAAAAAATAAGTAAGCTTTTATAGACTTTTGTTTCTCCATTTAGAGTTGGACAGGGGGAATATCCATAGTCTTTCTTGACCTGAATCAAGTTCAGGGTAACACTATTTAAGGAAAGAATATTATTATTATTATATATATATTTTTTATTTCAGCCTATTACAGGAGTACAAATGTTTAGGTTACATATATTTTAAGGCAAGAATATTATTAAGAAAGACTAGAGATAGCTTGATAGGATAGAAATGGAGATATTATTATATTATAAAATAGGCATTGTATAATAACTATAGATTATGTAGCTTATATAATGTTCAAAAAGACTTTTTTTTTAGGATACACTTAACAGAGAATTATACAAATTTTAAAACAAATACTAAAGTGGCACCACAGGTATAGTGGAATTTTATCTCTTTATCAACTTTATAATGAAAAAGAGCTTACTGCAACAAAGTTCTATTTTTAAATAGGGACTTAAAATACTTGTACATATTTTTCTCAGAGCTGGATGGACCTTTATGTGGAGTCACACAAGTTGACCTAATGGTAGTACATGTGAAGTCTGGTGCTCCCTAGTGGGTCTTTGTTTTGGAGACTGGGAGGGCATCATTCTCTTCTGCATCTCCTCGCAGGTCCCCTTGCTCTTGTCCAGCATACAGGCTCCTCTTCCTCCACGGCATCATTCCCTTTTCTCTGTGTTCACACTCTCCTTCAGTTATTCCCATATAACTTCAATGGTAACTTTGGTGTTGATAATTCCTGAACTTTGTAATCCATACCTGGATCAGTTTTTTAAACCCACAAGTACAACTGCTGCCTGGTTAGTGCCTGATTAGCTCTGTTTTGTAGGCACCTGAATTCAGTGTCTCAACACCCAAAACTTGTTACATCATCTGCATTCCATGTTTTGATTAATGGTGGCATGGTTTTTGCTGTTTAAGCCAAAATTTCATAATTTTCTTAAAGTACTGCCTTCACCTTCCTCAAATGGCCATTATCTTCTGTTAGATTCTACTCAACTATCTCTTGGAGTTGTTACCATTATTCATTCTTTAAAAATGTTAAAGTTTTTAAATTTGAAAAATACAGGAAAGTACAAAGAAGAAAAATAACAATCATTCATCCTATCTTATTCCTATTATTACCACCTCCCCACTACCACCCAGGTCACATCATCCTTCACCTGGATTGTTCCAGTAGTCCCCTCCTTCCCTCTGTTTCTACCCTTGCTTCCCTATGGTCTTGTCCTCTTACAGCAGTCAGATTGATTATTTAAAAATACAAGTCAGGCCAAATCATTTCTTGCTCAAAATCCTCTCATAGCTTCTTGCCTCATTCAGAGTGAAAACCAAACTGTGTACAATGGCTTATAGGGCCTTTTCCAAATGTCCCACTCCCTCTACCCTTACCGCAAACCCCTCTGACCTTACCTCTTACCTCAATCCCTATGGGACTACTTTGTGGTCTTGAAAGGCCAAACATGTCCTGCCTTAAAGTCCTTGCCCTTGCTGGTCTGTCTGTCTGAAATGGTCTTTCCCTTAGATAGCTCCATGTCTTGCTCTCTCCCTCCCTTCAAGTCTCTGCTCAAATGTTACCTTATCATGAGATCTTCTCTGGCCACCCTCCCTGACTCACCCCTAGAGCAGTTCCTATTACCATTACCTGGAGTGAGCATATAATTTGCCATCAAAACAGGACACTTTTTGTGTCCTGATCAGATAGGAAGTTGGGACAAGAGTCATAAATGGGACTAGCCCTGGCAAACTAGGATATATGGTCATCCTGCTCTTAGTCAGGTTTTTTTTTTTCCTCAGAGCTTATCTTATCACTGTCAATGTAGTACATGTTTACTCTCTGTATGAGGTTTTTTTCTTTTCTTTTGTTTTTTTTTTTTTTTTGAGACAGAGTCTCACTCTGTTGCCCAGGCTAGAATGCTGTGGCATCAGCCTAGCTCACAGCAACCTCAAACTCCTGGACTCAAGCAATCCTCCTGCCTCAGCTTCCCAGGTAGCTGAGACTACAGGCATGTGCCACCATGTCTGGCTAATTTTTTTTTCTATGTATTTTTAGTTGGCCAATTAATTTCTCTCCATTTTTAGTAGAGACGGGATCTTGCTCTTGCTCAGGCTGGTTTTGAACTCCTGACTTTGAGCAATCCAGCGGCCTCAGCCTCCCAGAGTGCTAGGATTACAGGCGCGAGCCACCATGCCCGGCCTATATATGAATTTTGTCTGTTCTCCTCACAAACTCCTTGAAGGCACTTTGTTTTCTTTGCAGTTGTATATTCAGTACCTCAGACAGTACTTACTACATAATGGATTCTCAAATATTTTTAAATAAATGAAAGAAAGAATCCATATTCCCAACATCCAGAATTAACCATTGTTAGTATCATGGCATATTAAGTTTTTATTTTTGTAAAAATGATAAACACGCATTGTCAAAATATACTGGAAAGTAGAAAAAACCCACTAAATCACATCTTCCAGAAATTCCCATTTATAATAGTAAACACTGTTCTAGACATGTTCCATATGGATTGATGGATAGATAGATGATAGAAAAATAGAAGTACTTTTGTAAAAATGATGCTATATCATTGATGATATTTTAAAATGAAGGATATTTTGTTAATTTTGCTTGAATTGAAAGGTAAAAAAATAAGTGAGTACAATATCTCTTTAACACAAGAAGTTTTATTTCTTAGAATCCCTATGAGAATGGAAAAAGAGAACTTGAAAAACACTAAGAGGTAATTGTCATTTAAAAAAAACTCTATGTTTTGATTTCCTGCTTTGAAAGATGAAAAATGAGGTCTCAAATAATTTCTACTACTCTGTTCCTGTCCCCGCTGAATTTTGTTAATTATATTGTTGTTTTTGCATTGAACAGATATAATTACAATTCTTACAGTTGTTTAGGATTGATTTTATATTTGAGTTGATTCAAGCTCATGACCAGTCTCTTTATAAGAATTTCTTTATTCTGAAGATCTTTATATCTATGCATTTTCTGATTAGCTGGATTTCATTAGGCAAACTTTTAAAGAAATGCTGATGGCTACTGTATTACTTGAGTTATATTTTTGGATTATACTTTCTTGCTGAATTTATACACAGTGCTTTTTTATCTTCTGATATTTGATGTTCCAGCAGCAACCTGTTTTTTTTTTTTCCTGTGAAGACGATACACCCCTGCCACCACATACTTTATTTGTCTGATGTCTGAAGGGTTTTTCTTTTGAGGTTCAAAACTTAACTGTATTTATCTTAGAGTTGACTGTTTTGTTTCTAAATTTCCTGAAACATAAAGTGCTCTTTTTAATCTGAAGACTCAGTTGTTTCTTCATTTTTGAGGAATTTTCTTATATCTTTGGGTGTATCTTCTGTTTCATTTGCTAAATTTCATTATAACACATTATCCTTGGGTTGGATCATTTATGCATTTGATTTTATTGGCTTTTGCTTAGTATCTTTGATTTTTTTTATTAGAAGTCACTGTGGTGTCTTATGCCTTTTTCTATGTTAACTGGTATGATTTTCAGCAGTGTCTATTCTGTTCCTCATTTAAAATTTAATCTCAATTTATTTGTTAGCTGGTCCTTGGATTCTTGTTTTTTGACTTGATATTCTTAAATTGTTCTATGATATGAAGCAATTAATTGTACTGTTTTCTTTCTATTCTTTGAGTTATATTTTTCTTATAGCTTAGTTTCTTTTTCTGGCTTTTGCATGCATGTTTTTTTTTTTTCTGTAATATGTTTGCATAATGTCCAAGTTGTTTCTTTTTACCTTGCTTAAGCTGCCTATAGCCTATTTACTCCAGGTGACTTGATTTTCTTTACAGAATATCCTGAAAGGAATGACTTTTTTTTCCTCTCCAACATATAGTGAAAGGGATAAGATTTCATTCTTTCCACTTTCTTGTCCTCTGAGGGGATAACAAGGATGGAGCACAAGGAAGGAGCGAACTCAGCATTCTTAGAATACTTGGTCTCTGTTCTTTTACCAAAAAGAGTGTTAAATACCATAAACCTCAGTTTCCCTCCCTTTTCTGGTAGGGAGAGTGCCATAGTAGAGGTTTGGAGTCACTTTTGCAATTTAGTGAATAGCCCTGGAGACTTTACTTCTGAAAGAATGTTCCTTTTCCAGTTGTACTTGTTTCTCCTCAGCAGTGGTTTCCATTATATTTCAGTAGAAAAATGAACTGGGTAGGAATCTATTCCGCTGTCTTTAAATTTATTGTTGCAGTGAGGGCATGCCACTCCCTGACATGTCCTTTTTGCCCAGTCAACCCAGACACCAGCTTTTCTTGCAGAAAGCTGCTGCCATGTTTTCTTCTCATCTCTATGCCTCCACAAATTTCATTCACTCTGCCTGGAATGTTCTTTCCCTCTGTCTTTCCTCTCCTTTGCCATTCCCTTCGTGTCCAGGGAAATTTACTTATGTTGAAAGACACAGTCATTGAAATTTAAGGACTTCTTCTGGGTTCCCATAAAGTTAATATGGATTTTATCACATTACTATGATTATGATTATTTATTTGCATATTCTTTTCTGTACTGTGTTCTCTCTCACTACTGAAAATGCACTTCATAATTACTTGTGGAATAGGCAAATGAATTTCTAGCAGGATGGAAGATTTTCTGGGCTCTTAGGTGTTGAAATACACATTTTAAAAACCAGTTGCAAAAGCCAAGTATCTTAGTTTATTGGGTATGACTCTCTGTCTCCATCTTCACTTCACAAGTACTTTGAATACATATTTATTGTGTATGCTTGGGTGTGGTAGACCAAAATTTCTAAAAAGAAAGAGGTTAATACATAGAAAATATACTTTTCATTATATCTTCCTTGTCTTTTAGAATGACTATCATTTTCTCAAGAGGTATTTTCAGGTTTCCTAAAATATCACCTTATGCTGGGATCTTTAGGGCAACTATCTATGATTAGCTTGGCTTGGACACAGTGCTTACTCTCTAAAAACTGAGAAAATGCTAGAGAATGGATGAGCCCTGTGTCTCATCTACAAAAGTTACCTCACCATGTGAGAAAATTTATACTTCCATTGTCTTCTATGAACAACATAATTAAATATTTCTCTTCTTTATTTTCTAAAATTACTCATTGAGATTTTTCTCATGCACCAATAGCCAAAAAGAAGATACAAGAAACAATGACTGAAATTATTTCCTACAGTACCTTTTGGCTATCAGGGAAGAATGTAAATTTAAAAAATACAGTTAAATAGATCTTCAGTAAGTGGAATGGCATAATGCTCAAATTAGAGTAGGAGATATTTTTAAAGCAAAATAGCTATTTCCATCATCCTGTAATGTATAATAATGTCAGACCATGAAAGACACCAATCACCTAATGTTTATCACAAATGGATAATTAGGATAAAGGTTTATTTCTTTCAATTTAAAAGTTCTTATAGCTCTGATGACACTGTTTAATGTTTGTCTATCAAATGGTAAAAGTGAGGTTCATTTAAAACATCTCACCTGAATCAATGCCAGCAGACATTATTATATGATGCAATTAGACATAAAATTAGATATAAACTAAATTTTTCAAAAGGGTTGAGAGAACATCAATAAAAATATGACTCTTTTATATTATTTACCTTAAAAGGCTAGGTCAAGAACACATATCAGGATAAAATTGCGTTTCCCAAAGTAAAATGAATTAGAACTGTATTTGTAATCTTTATATGATGAATATAATAAAAACTAGCCTAGGAGTTTGAGTTATAAATTTTGATTGCTATGGGAATTAATCTAGTAATTACCAAACTTGATTCAAATTCTTATATCTTTTGGGTTATAGAAACATAGCCTCAGATCAAAGGGGATAAATATTCTGATTAAGCAGTTACTTTTATGATATATAGAGCAA
This sequence comes from Lepilemur ruficaudatus, assembly GCA_963574885.1. Lineage (NCBI taxonomy): Eukaryota > Metazoa > Chordata > Mammalia > Primates > Lepilemuridae > Lepilemur > Lepilemur ruficaudatus. The sequence continues at coordinate 15,861 of CAUYRT010011323.1, read as the reverse complement.
TTTTCCCCAAGTAGTATAAAACAACACTTGAGACTCTACTATTTTCTGATAATGCAATGTCTTAAGTGACCCACCCAATATTATAACTTAGGAGCACTTTATTTATTTATTTATTTATTTATTTATTTTTGAGACAGAGTCTCACTCTGTTGCCCAGGCTAGAGTGCCATGGCGTCAGCCTAGCTCACAGCAACCTCAAACTCCTGGGTTCAAGCAATCCTTCTGCCTTAGCATCCCGAGTAGCTGGGACTACAGGCATGTGCCACCATGCCCAGCTAATTTTTTCTATATATATTTAGTTGGCCAATTAATTTCTTTCTATTTTTAGTAGAGACAGGGTCTCACTCTTGCTCAGGCTGGTTTTGAACTCCTGACCTTGAGTGATCCACCCGCCTTGGCCTCTCAGAGTGCTAGGATTACACGTGTGAGCCACTGCGCCTGGCCAGGAGCACTTTTTTTAAACATCACTTTGAGCTACCTTTAGGATAAAACTAAGCAAGACTGATGCAACTTCACTTCTTTGTCATGTTTTGACTTTTGACTGTGAAATAATGTGCTGTTTGATACTCAACCCATTATTTATATTTCAATCTTCAGGATCCATCAGACTCAACAATGGCTGTCATTTGTTTAGGACTTTCTCATGCTAGTCCTAGAAAATTATTTACAACAGTAGCTTTTGCTGACTAATAACTCTGCTGCTGGTAACAGGTACCATGAAGATGAGCTTGCAAGCCTTTAGGTAACCTACGTTGATTGCATAGGAAAATGCCACTTGATGTCATTCAAGTGAATTTCCGTTTGGAGATTTGCTTTTTAAACATTTTATTTATTCACTTTGCTAGTACAGTGCTATTTCTGCCTCTTGTCAAAAGGGTCCCTTGCTTTTTTATGTTGTGGTGCTCAATTTATTAAATAGTTTTTGGCTTGTAATTTGACCATTTTTGGAAATAAAAAAATAAGAATGATATCTGTGGAAACAATATGGAACTAAAGAAACCCAGTGGGCCTTACACACACACAGTCTCCGCAGTCCCCAGCACTGTGCTTCCATATGGGTGTCGTATTACTCATCTTGAATGTGTCATTTGCTGCTCGAATCTGATTTATATATTTGTAGAAGTTGAGCATGTTCCTGTTGCTGCTGGGGAAAAAAAGTTTTGAAAATTTAGCCAATAGCATGGAGCTGTTTGGTTATATAAGCAGGGATAAAAAGAGACTTTGAAACAAATAAGCTTTTTTATTATCACATTAAATATGTATGTTGTAACATAAAATATCTTGAGGTTTTACAGTGTATGTACACACTGCCCTGAAGATGTTTCCTTTAGTACAAAACCTCATAAACTGTTCGTTTAACCAAAGAATATCCATCTTCCCTCTGTTGTCTGGGGAGATAACTGAGTGTAAGGTGGTGTACAATGCAAACCGTTCTTTCCTTAAGGCATTGTTCACCCTAATGGCTACCCTCATTTATGAAGTCACTGGACTTTCTTTGATGGATCATGACACTGGGGGATGCTCTAAGATAGATGAGGACATTGTGACAGAGTAGTTTAAAAAATGTAGAAACTTCCTCCTCATCACAGAATTGGTGCTGGATTGAGGCTATGTCTCCATGTTCAGACCCATCTGCATATTTTGATTGACTTGTTCAGGGAAACTAATAATAGAAATTCACCCCCATCTCAACACATAAAAAACAGAAAAATTGCTTTCCTTGTGTGTTTAGACAGAGCCTTGGCCTACCAAAGTTATCAAACACTGTTCTTATTTCCTTACAGCAATCTATGTGTAAGGATGTCTTATAGATATTTTACTTTGTAGATCAGGTACAATTTGTTTCGACAACTGTTTGATAATGGTAATTAGGCTTAAATTAAGGATTTTAGTCATAGTTAATAAGAATAGGTAAAAATTGTCATTAATTGATTTGTGTCACAATGTCACCTGCTACCACTCATTGCAATTGAAATCACATGAAATAGGACAATGTCTATCTGTCTGATTTTGCTTAACTATAAGAAGAAGCTTAAGAAAAATGCAAGCCATCAGTTTCTCCTGAAAGCTGGGCTAATTTTTCTCTGATCCTGCGATGAGTCTAATTCTATGATCATTCATAGATAGGGGTAAAGCAAGAATATAAAGCTGGAAAGAGAAAAAGATAATACTGGGTCACATCTATAAGAAAAAATTCAAAAGAAAAATGTTTATCTACTGATTCTTTTTCTAAGTAATATCTGATAACCAATGTGACTGATTAATTACCCCTTCCTGGCCCCTGGCCCCCGCAACTTCATTGATTAAACTTGGGCAATTGTTTTGCTACACAAATATTGTCTGTAAGAAAGTTAATGTTGGAAAAAAAAGAAGTTACTCCAGTCCATTTTAATACTTTTAAATACACATATACATTTATCAACAACAGACAGTATTGTTTTCCCTGTCTTTGAATGTATGAAAAGGGTATGCATATTTACTTTTTTCATCAATATTCTGTTAAGACTTATCCTTGTTGATATATATTACTTTTACTATTTCTTAAAGAAAGACTTAAAAAGAAGAGTTAGTGCTGCTTTTCTAGAAACTGAGGTTCCAAAATTCCTATCTTACTCTGACAGTAGCTTTCTCACTATCTATGTAATAAAACAACTGCTCAGTTCAGTTAATTCACTGGGGAAAAACAGTCGATCGGTTGGAAGAAGCAGATATGAACCTGCAGCCAGCCTTAGCATTCTGTATGCAGGGCAAATCTGAGCCCCTCCTGCCGCTCCCACTTCTCCAGGATCCTGAGTTTTCTTGCTCTTCTCACCTCCCATTTGCGCTCCATCACTCACAATCTGTTATCCTCTGGTCTGTTTCTGGCCCTCCTTTGACCAACAGTTTGGTTTAGACTTGCTTTACAAGCTCATCACCATGGCAAGAGCTCTTTGTAGCATTTTGTACCCTAATCTGGGACTCAGGGGAGGCTCAGCGACTCCTGGGCTTACCCTGCCCCCTTTCAAATTCTTACCCCAATGCATAAGGATCAGTGACAATTTGCAATAATTGTTGGGAGGGTTGTTCGGGTATGAGTACCCTAATATTATTCTTTCTTATCAATTCCTCAATGGAAGACAACTTTGTGAGCATTTTTTGCATGTGAAAATCAAACCAGGGGAAAGAAAGAAGCAGATGACTTAAATTAGATGTATATGAAGTACCTAACACAGTGCTTGCATGGCATGTAGAAAGCTCTAAATAAATAGTAGTTATTATTGCAGGGATGTAAATATAATTAAATGGCAAAGTTTATTTTCAAATTTTGTTTCTTTTTATACTTACATCTTGGATTTAGGCTAATAAAGATCAGGAAATTTGTTTAGGCTAATAAAGAACAGGGAATTTCTTTCCAATTCATTACTTTTTATTTCCTTATTATCGTGAAGTGACCAGGATGCCTGAGAGCACTTCCATGCCAAGTTCAAGAGGACAGGGGGCAGAGGGCAGAAAGGAGTGAGAAGTGGGGAAGGGATTGACTGCATCTCTGCAAATGCATAGCAGGTCCCATGGAGATGAGAGGCACTGCTGGCAGGTGCTGTATGGAGAAGAGAAAATGTTGTTGGAAAAGGGAATTATGTAGTTAAAACTTTTTTCTTGATTTTCTTTCAAAAAATATATGAAGGATAGAAAATACACTGTAAATATAATATATTTAGCTCATATTCTATGGCTTATTCTTTAAAGAACAAATATCATCTGGGACTAAGTTCAAAAAATGAATTCATTTCCATAACTATCACAAAATTTTGTTATAATTGCATATTTTCTGAGTGACCTTTAAGCTATGATAATGTTTGAAGTTGGCTTTCCCAATGGATGAGTTGCAATTATAAAGCAATAGTTATAATAGCTCAGGTCACAGGTGGAATAATTGAATATCATTAACAATGACATTTGATTATGTTTCTTCATTTTTTCAGATTATATGTCAAGTTCCTCATGAAATCAGAGACCATGGGGATTCATTATTGCTGGGGTTGATGGTATTGCAGTTTTACAACCATCTAATAAATTAGCATTTAATACTGAGACATTTCATTTTAAACTTAGAGGGTTGCTTTCTTTTAAAGCAGATTTTTTGCAAGGAGAAGCAAGGGAAACCATTCAGAAAATGCAGGAGATAGAAATCCTATACAAGCAAATTGATCTTGGATCCTGGCAATCATTTGATTTGTTAGAATATTATTCTGTACTAAAAAAATTTAAGGGGATTAAATGTCAAAAATTACTGAGCCAAAATTCTCTTGAGTTCAGCAATTTTGTACTCCTCTGTTTCCAGTTTTTGCATATACTCCTTTCTCCATCCTAGTTATCCTTGTTCTTTTCTAACTCATTTTCCATGCCAAAAGTAAAGCTCCATATACATTAAGAAATCTCTCAGAAGTGCAGATTTGTATGAATATCAAAGAAAAATATATTTATAATATTTTTTCCCATTTGGGGTAATGGTTATTTTATTAGGTCAGGTGTGGTTTAGGTTAGGACCTTCATGGCCTGGTGTTTAAAAGAAAATGTTCTATTGAATTAACATGTTGACGTAACATTGTGGGAATTCTATATTTCAACTTTCCCATCAACCTGAGTATTTCGAGTATTTCTATTTGAAATGTGAATCAGTTCCTATGGCTAGTGTATGTGTGTGTGTGTTGGCATTACATATACCAACATCTTGCTATAATGAAGGTATTGGAGTTCATTCTTGATGAAACACATAAAATTTCTGACTTTATAGAGGCAATTATGGAATGCTTTGCATTATTGTTGAATCTAATCCTTTAATATAGAACAATGTCTTTTTCAATCCCTTACTACATACTTATAATTCATTTTCCTTGAGAGAAATCAGTGTCATCAAATATGTGGATGAATATATAATGTGACATTTTACATTTTATTTATTGACATTTAGTCTTCTGAAAAGTGTCCAAGACTGCTTAATTTGCTATTAAATGAAAAATGGGCTGTTTGCAAAACAGCTACAACATTGTATTGCACTGATATGGCTTCATGCTTGTCTTATCAAGAGCAAGATATTAGAGGGATTTATAATGCACATGGAAATGTCAACCATGGTATTCTGATGTTTCAGTGAATGTTTACTACTCGAATCATTATTCAATGGTTGCTTTTAGTTCATCTTTAACATCACCAGAAAAGTTTGGACAAAAACTTGACAAATTTGATAATTCCTTATGATTCTTTTGTGGTTGTGGGCTTGATTTATTTGCATATTTGCTTAATCATCTGCATCTTTTATTTTTATCGCACATAGATTCACTGCCACCTCTAGTTTGACCACTGTATTAAAACCAGTTAATTATGTCGATTCAAAAGTAATTTTAAGGACAGTATATAGTTAATTGCATTTATAGATATATGAAGCCACATTTTCAAGCATGTCACTGTTTGACCTTGACACCAAATTGAATGACTGACACCAAATAAAGGTGAATCTGAAGTAAAAGCATAAGAGGTGTTATGAGTGGCTGAGTTGGCTTCTTGGTAGCTGCCTCCAAGCCATTCATATCCATGTCACTGGACATTTTTGAGGCAGCTGAAGAGTGGGACTGTGTGACTATAATAAACACTACCACAGGGCACTTGGTGGTAGGAACCCTGTCCTCTCCTTCTGGTCCTCATAGTCACCTTTTAGATATCTCTGTTATAGTCCAACAGATATTTGTACCAAGATGCAGAAGGCATTAAAATACATTTAGAATTTTTTGAACTTTTACATTTTAAATCCTAATTATTAACAACTCAGGGAGAAGGAGAGAAAAACGTTGGCACATGAAGAGAACAACACTTGATTCAAATTTTGCTTATAAATATGGTGCTTTTGGTATATAGATAGTTTCTAAAATGAACATTTATAGTAGAAATCTTCCTTTATGATAGTAAAGTGATAGATCTATTTGAAACAAAAAATATTTTTAACATTTTGCCACAATTGTTATCCATTAGCTAATTTTTTGTTAAACCATCTGAATGTAAGTTGCAGACATCATGACACTTCACTTGTAAATATTTCAACATCCATCTTACATACCAGAATGCCATTGTTACACCTAGGATAATCAATAATAACTCAATATCATCTAATATACTTTTATATTGAAATTTCTATAATTATCCCAAGAATTTCTTTCTTTCTTTTTTTTCTTTTGAGACAGAGTCTCACTCCGTTGCCCGGGCTAGAGTGCTGTGGCGTTAGCCTAGCTCACAGCAACCTCAAACTCCTGGGCTCAAGTAATTCCTCTGTCTCAGCCTCATGAGTAGCTGGGACTACAGGCACACACCACCATGCCCGGCTAATTTTTTCTATATTTTTAGTTGGCCAATTAATTTCTTTCAATTTTTAGTAGAGACGGGTCTCGATCTTGCTCAGGCTGGTTTTGAACTCCTGACCTTGAGTGATCTTCCCCCCTCAGCCTCCCAGAGTGCTAGGATTACAGGCGTGAGCCACCATGCCCGGCCTCCAAGAATGTCTTTTAGAGCTGAAACAAATGTTTTGATATAATATTTGATCAAATGAATCTAGTTCTCATATCAATATGTCATAATTCCATTTTCTCAAATGGAATTCCATTCCATTCCAATATGTCATAATTCCATTTTTCTCAAAGTAGTCATCAGCCATTGAATAGGCTTGGGTTTCCACGGCCCCAAGCCACCAGCTGAACCCACTAGGGTAATTTGCCAGAATGAGAAATGCTAACTGCCAAAACCAAAGAATGTTAATCAGCAACTAGCCTGACTGTGATTTCCAAGGTGCTAATCACTTGGAAAAATTGCCTCTTATTGGCTCAGTCTATAGATAATTACTAATTGAAAAGCAGCTAAAATAGTGAGAAGGTATATTAGCATGTTAATAGGTCTTTGTGCCCAAAGGCTTTGGATTATAAATTATGAAGACTGCATTAGCCAGATGGGCAGGATTAATTAGCATGCTAGTATTAGCTGGCATCCTATGGTGGTTGAGAGTAAACAAAGTGACCATAACCACTTAAGCATAGTTTATTTATCATTAAATTGCTTGCTCTTGGTAGCTAGGTATAGAGTTTTATTTTATAGTTAGAGCACTAACCAAGAATCAGTAATTCTGGATCCTAATAACTAGCAAAGCATTTAGGCCTTTTGTACTTTGGCTAAAATCATCAATCTTCATGTGCTTCAATTTCCACCTCTAACAAATGAAAGCTTTATGACAGAGAAAAAAGAATGAACACTGGAAATATATTCTAATCCTGATATTGGGCAACCTATTTAATTGTTTCATGCCTCAGTTTCCTCATCTGTAACATAAAGAGGCTGAACTAGAAATTCTCTAAGGTCTTTTCCAGCTTTGAGATTTTATTAGATTATGTAGACTCATGCCCAGTAACAGTTCTGGAAGGAGAGGAGAAATAGCTAAAAGCAAATGTATTTCACTAGAGCAACTGAAACCAGTATTTCAAGCGAAAATAATTCCCATAAACAAATATATTAGAGATGATTTTCTATTTCCCAAATCACGCAAGTTGCCTTATTGGCTTCCTATGTGGATACCCTCCTAGGTAAGTAGGTGATTGTTTTGTTTGTTCTTTCCTGGAACTGTCACTTCTACGCAGGTACCGTGAGAATCCTGGGAAGAACAGAGGGAATAGATTAGCATCTTAGCTCACCAGGGAGCATTGAATGCTCTCTTGAAGAAGTGATCTTGTTTTCAGATTTTTTTTTTATCTCAGTGTTTACTAAGGTAAAAACTATTTGACAGAGTAAAATTTTTCTGCAATTGTCACATGAAGAATCCAGTTTGTATCAAAAGAATACTTTCTTCAATGAGTATGTGGCTTTGATCAGAGATATTTCTACTATTGAATGTAATGACGATAACATTTAGGGAGCACTTACTATTTCATAGGCGTAGTGCTAAGTGCTTTATGAGGATTATTATTATAATTAATCCTCACGAAAAGAATATGACATTGGATTCTTCATAGCTTCCTCTAATAGGTGAGGAAATAAGAGCATGGAGAGTTTAGGCCATCAACTAAGTTAAGGAGCAGAGCTGGAATTTAAATCTGGGGCATGCTCTGATGGTCCTCCCTGTTGTTTCTGATGCTATGCCTCAGGTTACAGAGGCTTGAAGCCTTTGCTCAGCAACACCTACAGCTCCTTGTCTCCTAGAAGAGACATTCAGGGAATCCTAGCTTCTTGACATTCTCAGCAGGGTACTGGGTAATTATGTTGTAGAAGGGGTTTAAGAATTGGGGGATTGCTTGCCAAGGTCTGTTCCAGTTCAGAGTATCTTCAACCCACTTGCAACTCATAGCATACATTTTGGTTGTGATAAGTGGTAGGTTAGTACTGTCAATTAGCCTCATTTCACGGTGTTGCCCCTACCTGTCACGTTGTTCAACAGTTAATTGGTGGCACTGATAAAGCATCTTCAAAAATCAGATGTGCTGATGTGTGAACTTCTGTAGAATGTCTCAGTGATATAGAGACACCACTGCTTATGATCTTCATTTGGTTGGTGATAGCTCAATGTCATACTCCTGCCATATTTTGTTGGTTCCCCAAAGTATGTTGTCTAACAATGACTCAATAGACAGCATAACACTTAAGTAGCAGAATTCAGTTACAGCTTTCAGTTTTATTTGAAAGGTTTGTTCCTTCTCAGTCAAGATTTACCTAATCACCTAAAAGCCTGAAGGAAAATATTATATTTCAATAACTATTTTGATATCATATTAGTGGTATATCCATAAAATACACAATACTGTACTGTTCATTCTCAAAGTACCCTGTGATCTGACCCCAAATGGCTCTGATTCCATTGCTGTATGACACTGATAACTTGGTTCATAATTAGTAGTAATAATGATAATTAGCATTTATCAACTATCTCCTATGTGTCAGGCACTGGGTCAAATATTTCACAAGTATTATATCACTTAATCTTCAAATAACTTAATGAAGTAAATACTAATATTATCTTAATTTTTTTAAAATTTCTTTTTAAAAGAAAAAAATTATCAAAACACTATATACAAATGTTGACAGTAAAGAACTTATAACGAAGCAACCTTGCCTGCTGTTTCTTTCTACCCCAAGTTTCACTCCCTTTCCCTGGAATCAATCTCTTTTAATTATTTCTAATCCTTTGGGTATTTATCTTCAAAATTCTAGATATATGCCAATAATTTTGCTTAATAAATACAGTTGGTTCTGTATGGTATTATTCCACTTACATGAAATGTCCAGAATAGGCAAACCCATAGAGATGGAATGCAGATTAATGGTTTCCAGGGCCTGGGTGGAGGGAACAGAGTGACTGCTTGTTTGTTGAATGGGCATGGAGTTTCTTTTTAGGGTGATAAAAAAAATGATCTAAAATTAGATAATGGTGATGGTTATACAACATGGTGAATGTACTAAAAGACACTGAATTGTACTATTTATAATGGTTAAAATAGTGAATTTTATGACAATTTTACCATAATAAAAAAATTAGACAGCTCTCTGGTTAAAAAGTCACATACATTACCCTTTTACTTGTCAATGTTTTATGTTTATATAATTATTCTAAATTCTTTTCATTATCCTCTTTATTTATTCTTGTCTGATTTTATCAGGTTTTCATTCACAAAGCAACAACAAATACATGTCAGTTATTTTTAAATTTAATTTATGTATTTATAACTGACACATAATTATACTTATTTCTGGGATACAATGTGATGTTTCAATGCATTTATACATGGTAAAATGAACAAGTAGGAGTAATTACCTATCCATCACTATAAATATCTTTCCTTTGTGGTGACAATATTAAAAATCTTCTAGCTATCTTGAAATAATACACTACATTGTTATTTACTATAGTCATCCTACTGTGTAATAAAACACCAAAACTTATTCTTCCTAATTGTAACTTTTGTACCCATTGATCAACCTCTCCTAGTTCTCCTTCTCTCCTTCCCTCCCCAGTCTCTGGTAAATACTATTCTACTCTCTACTTCTATGAAATCAACTTTTTTGGATTCCACATGTGAGTGAGATCATGCGATGTTTGTCTTTCTGTACCTGTTCTGGCTGTACCTGTTCTTCTGTACCTGTTCTGGCTGATTTCACTTAACATAATGTCCCCCAGGTTCATCCATGTTGCTGCAAATGATAGGATTTCATTCTGTTTTATGGCTGAATACTGTTCTATTCATTCTCTTTTTAGAGTTGAGGAAATTGAGGCAAAAGAAGTTAACTTTCCCAAGATCGCACAAGTAATAAACTTTGGATTTGATCCCAAGTAGTCTAATTCCAGACAAAATATAACCACTATTAAACACTTTCTTCTAAGATGGCAATTTTTGTGTCTCAAATTATGTACGTGGAAAGGAAATCAGACCTTTGATTAATCTCTCAGTTGTCTAGAGATGAAAAATTTATTGAATACATGTGAGCTTTTACTTATTTAATGCTGTTGCTATTATAACACCATGACCACCCAAATTTTCACTAGACAGTATATACCTTACAGTATATGCTGTACATGAAAATAGAAGTTTACTAATGGATTGAAGAAATGCCACTAAATTGAATTATGAATATATGAAAGTAGAATCCATCCATCCATAGTTTAGTGCATGAAGGGTTACAGTAGCTTCCTTCTAATATGTCTTTAAAGACATGATTTTGGAGTTAAGCAGTTACCAGTTACTGTTACATTTATGCATGACCCTTGACTGCTAACAGTGTGAGTCAACTGCATTCCATTAATGATCATAGCAGCAAAGCAAAGATGTATAATTGATTGTTGGTGTTGATTGAATATGTTCAATAAGCAGCTGGAAGTAAAATATCTCTTTTCAGCTTCCCAAAGTGATAGAAATAGCCTCCCTTTATCATCGCCAAGGAAGGATGGGAGAGAAGAGAATCACCCTTCTCTCCAGGGCCAGTGAATCAGTGCTAAAAAGTGGTGTTAAATATCACCAAAGACCCAGAGTATTTAAGAAAGGAGTGGAAAATGGCGTTTTGAAAAGGAATGTTTTTTCAAAAAGATCTCTGTACTTTATAGCCCTGTTTTGTTCTCTGTTTCAATATTTTGTTCAATTTTCAGTAGTTAAACAAGTGAACATTTATTGAGCATTAATTAGACTCAGACAGTGAAACCCCTGAGCTAGGTTTTGTGGGAGCAACAAAGGGTATAGAAGATATATCTGCTCTTGGGAAATTGATGTCAGTTTATGGCAAGCAAGATGTACATAAAACATGAAACTCCTAAGGTTCTTTGATTCAAGACAGAATTTAAACAAGCTCTGTACCCTGATGCAGGTGACAAGTGCTAAGAGACTTTATATTATAAACAAATTTTTTTATTTTGATATTATCATATAAAATAGTTTCTGTCTTATTTCTTCCCCAAGTTAAATAAAATACTTCCCCCCACCACATTCCTTCTGAAACACAAATACACCTTTTGAAAAGAGTTCATGGCATAGTTTTTATTAAAAACAACATGAGCATGAATGGGGTTTGGGTACAATTTCTGTCTTTTACTATGAGACCTTGGCTGAATTATTTATCTTCATTAAGCCTCAACTTTCTTATGTGTAAAATAAAGACAATAATGGTAGTTACCTCATATGGATTTTATGAGGATTAGAGGAGATAATGTAAAGTACTTAGCACATTGCCTAATACATGGTAAACACTCAGTGATAACTTTTATGGTTAATATTATAATATTAAATAAATGGCTAAAAATGAAAAAATAGAATACTCCTAAATCTAACTCCCAAACTGTGCAACAAATATCATTTTGGTGTATTCCAGTCTTTAACCATATTTGGAAATTAGTTATTAAAAAACGTAATTGTGATTTCTCCATTAGCTCAAAATGTTGATCTTGCCGATGGCAAGGTTTTGAATAATGTACTTCCTCAGCCCCTTGTGCACAGTGGGAATTTAATAATTATTGATGACAAAATAAGTCCTCTTGTGGCTCTGTCTTCCTTCAGTTACCCTTAGCTCTCTCCTGCCTTTCCAGGATAAATTCTGAGAGGTTGCCTGTACCTTTGAATTCCCAGATGGTCCATAAGCTACTGTGATTGGCCTTTGGTGCCCATCACTCTTCAAAGCAGTACTTACCAAAGTCACCATGCCTTCCTTGCCCCTAATTCTGAAGGGCACTTTTAGTCCTTATCTTATTGACTTGGGGCCCTTGGAGTGCCATTAACTCCCCTCTTCTGCTGGAAATACACACCCTGGGTTTTCCTGTCATCTCTCCATCCCCTAGTTTTACCTTCTCCACCTTTATAGTCAAAGTGACTGTTATCAGTTGAATTTGTTCTTCAAAAGTTCATATGTTGAAGTCCTAACTCCCAGTAACTCAGAATGTGACTGTGCTTGGGGATAGGGTCTTTAAAGACGTAATTTAAGTTAATATGAGGTCATTAGGGTGAGCCCTAATCCCATGTGAATGGTGTCCTATAAGAAGAGGAGATGAAGACACAGACAAGCACAGAGGGAAGGCTATGTGAAGACACAGGGAGGACATGGCCACTCACAAGCCAAGAAAAGAGGCTCTGCTTTCCTTGGTACTAGGGGCTCCTTCTGTCTGGAACAACCCTCCTCTCCCTTTCCCCTCCCCCACACCTTCTCTTGGGTAACTTTGTTGATTTTTCAGGTCTCAGCTAGGGAGGACTCTCCTGAGCTCTGCTGTGCTCTCTCAACGCCCTGCATTTACTTTCATCCAGCCCTTACCACACTGCTATAATTGCCTGGCTAGTTGTTTATATTTCCTTTCTGGGTCATAAGCTCCTTGAAGGCAGGGAAAACATTCCCTTTACTTGTATTCCTACAGACTGGCAGAGTACCTGGCATGTAGTAGCGTTTCAAGATTTGTTAAATGAATTGATGAGAGCCTCTTGCTTAGCAGAAGAGAAAAACATTTTTCTAATTGTGGTGGTGGTTTAATAACAAAAAGACTTGGTTAAGAAGGCAAATATTAAAGTTACTTTAATTCTGCAGATCTGCCTGATTTTGAAAATTGTCTATTGCAGAAGATACTTATTTTTGATGAACAAATATGCCACTTTCGTTTACTTCTGTTGAGGGCAAATTTGTTAGCCTCAGACCCCTTTGTTCTGAAGTACACACTGCTGCAAGACAAATTCAAAACAGATAGCATATAAATGTAAAAGATAATCTTATTATATTTTATGCCTCTCTCTCTCTCTCTCTCTCTTGTCTATGTAAAACTCAATCAGAAAAGAATCAGGTATAAATGCCTTATTTTGGAAGTGATCAACTTACCTCCTGAAGTTATATAAACAAGGGAACATAAGAGAAATGGATCCAAAAGGCATTTAGTTCTCACATGGTAGACTTAATTGATATTTTTAGCTTCTTGAGGATCAGCAACTGGCATTACTGACTTAGAACTTGTTTTTATGCTGGCAAAAAGAGAGCAGATGAATTTGTGCTTAACACAGCTCTGGCAGAGTTTTTGTGTGGATGCCAATTCTGCAAAAGTACCTGGAACCCAGAATATATAACTTTTCAAAACCTGAGTGTTAGAAGTTTGGCACTGCATGCCTTTCAGAGGGGAAGAGGGCTGTACATTGGGGACAACGGCATGGTGCTAAAGAAAGGGCAATGAGCCAGAATGAGAAATAATTTCATCTGCTATTGATTAACATGTTTGTTGTTAAAAGCTAATTTTCTGTAACAGCAGAGATGCAGCCCAGGGTTTCTGGAGATTTTTTTTTAAACCTCCAGGCACAATCAACATTTAAATTTTCCAAAACATCCCACACACTGAAGATATTTGTAAGCATCCAACTAAAGAAAATCAAAATTAGACCTTAGCAAAAATCAAAATTAGACCTTAGCAAAAAATATACAGGCCACTACAATATTTTAAATTTTTAATTAGAAAAATGAGATTCTCATGAGAGTAAATTTCATGGTATTACAAGTTATCCCACATTTTTTTTGAAGCAATAATAAAGAAAATTACAGAAAGGAACATTTTCTCTTCAGTTTGAGTTTAAAAACAAAAGCCAAAGTACCAACTTCTAAAAGCTCTTAAAAAAAAAAACCCCTTCTATTTATTTTAAAAAATCTGCCTACGTGAATTTTCTTTGATTCATCTTGTCGACCATGCTTGACTTATGGTACCTTTAAAAACTGATGCACACTTTGGTATCTGTGTGTTTCCAGAACAGAATTATATAAGGGCCTGGTGCTAAAGCACTCTAGTTATTATTACCAAGTGCTGAATCTCATTTTAGCTATGATAAAAGGCCCCTAGTATTAAAACATTGGGTTTATAGATGATAAATGAAAATGTATTTTTCAAATGATGGCCTTTGTGGTAGAACATGACTTGCTTACTATGGAAACATCTCCAGCTGCCTAGAAACGTTGCCTAGCAACCCCTGGAAACACAGAAAACCTAATATCATCTCTGAGTTGCTTGTGGGTAAATGGATTATTAAAAATATCAGTTAGAGAAAAAAGGACTACAAAGTTTGTTCTTGGGCCCGATGACAACTAAATACTTCCTAGTTTGATCATGCCGCTTTGTTCCCTGTCCCACGGAGTTTCAAGTGCTTTGTATACGATTCCCCATGAATTCTCTGGTTTCTAAGTCTCAACAGTGCAGCAAAGAGGGTGACTTGAAAAGGTCACGCCTTTGCTGTCAGAGGACTCAGCCCATTTCCCCCAGCTCTCGGCTCAAAGCTGTTCTTCAGTTTGGTGAGCAGTGGCTAGCCGGCAGCAGCCGTGCTGATAGCTGTTGATTTCCTTAAGACCCAGCAGTTCCTGGGTGGACTGGGTGTGATTTGTAGTGGGCTGCTGCTCTGACTTTTTTCTGCTGGTCAGCCAAAACTAGGGGCAGCTTGCTCCTGGAAGAGACCCTGAACTCCTGCCCTCTGGTCTGATGCCTTGGCTTCTACCCACATACTCCACTGAAGTGATGGCCCAACACCTGGAAAGCCTCTTGCCTCTACGCCAGGCAGATATGTGTTCTGCATTGTAACCAAGGTAAAATGGCTGACTGGGCTCAGGCTTGACTCCATTCAAACTCCCCGTTATCCTTCTGTTCATAGGATTAGAAAACTGTTTAACTGGACAAATGTATCATGTATCTTAGTTTGGGCTACTATAAAAAATACCATAAATTGGGTGGCTCATAGCAGAAATTTATTTCTCACAGTTCCGGAGGCTGGGAAGTCCAAGATCAATGTGCCAGCAGATTTGGTATCTGGTAAGGGTCTGCTTTGTGGTTCATATATGGCCATATTTTGCTATAATATGGTAGAAAGAGTGAATAAGCTTCCTTGGGCCTCTTTTATGAGGGAATTAGACCCATTTATGAGGGCATAGCCTCCTAATACCTTCTAATACCTCCTGACACCATCACCTTGTGGGTTAGGATTTCAACATATGAATTTTGGTTGGGGGGACACAAATATTCAAACCATAGTATTGGTTTTTTAATTCATGTGACAGAAAATGAATCTTCCTAAGTTAATTTGAATGAATGAGTTGTGTGCATCCAAGCTAAAACTGAGTACGGCATTGACTGTGAATATATTTCCTGGTCAACTTTCAAAATCCCATCTCCACCAGAATTTTTTTTTTTTTTTTGAGACAGAGTCTCACTCTGTTGCCCGGGCTGTAGAGTGCCGTGGCATCAGCCTAGCTCACAGCAACCTCAAACTCCTGGGCTGAAGTGATCCTTCTGCCTCAGCCTCCCGAGTAGCTGGGACTACAGGCATGCGCCACCATGCCCGGCTAATTTTTTCTATATATACTTAGTTGGCCAAT
>CAUYRT010011322.1:0-64001 GCA_963574885.1 Lepilemur ruficaudatus | reverse complement strand
ACTCTGGAAGGCTGAGGCGGGAGGATTGCTTGAGCTCAGGAGTTCAAGACCAGCCTGAACAAGAGCAAGACCCCCTCTCTACTATAAATAGAAATTAGCCAAACAACTAAAAATAGAAAAAAATTAGCCTGGCACTGTGGTATGTGCCTGTAGTCCCAGCTACCTGGGAGGCTGAGGCAGGAGGATGGCTTGAGCCCAGCAGCTTGAGGTTGCTGTGAGCTAGGCTGATGACACAGCACTCTAGTCCAGGCAAGAGAGTGAGGCTCTGTCGCAAAAAAAATAAAAATAAAGAGTTTTATTCTATGGCATAATTCTAAGAAAGTTTTGGCCATGCCACTGGGGAATCCTTGAGCACAGCTGCCCATTAGAGGAATCCTGCATTTCTTGAGAACTGGCCTTCACTAATACCCCTGCTGTGCTCAACTGTTAGGGGAAGTGTGGCCTCCCTTGATGTTGGATTCAGTTGGGTAGCTGCTGAGGTTGAAAGTCAACTATGCTCCTTGCGGCAGATCTGAGTGGGGTATTTCCATGGATGATGCAGAGGACAGCAAAGGGTGAGATAATTCTTCATGCCATTCCCACACACAGCTCATGCTTACCACATCCCTTTCACTTTCCACTGGACAATGCCATACTACAGGATGTACATCTTATTATTATGTTTGTCTTGGCCACCACAGCAATTTCAGGATCTAATGATGGCCTTTTTACCTGGGTGAGTTGAATGGAGTGGAGGAGAAAAGAGCCATGAGAAGGGATATGGTTGGTGGTCTGGCCAGAGTAGTCCCAGGCTGAGTGTTCAGCCTCATGGGCAGAGGCCTAGGAGAGAGCCAGTCCTTGCCAAGGGCTGTCCCCTCAGCTTCCACTTTTCCTAGAGAACATCTGCATTTTCTGTGCTTCATTTTGTGACATGCCTTAAGACATAGATTGCATATAGATGTCGAAGCACAGAATAAACTAGCACACAAGTTTTGTAAAACCAAATGTCACGATTGTTATTTTTCTAAGAATGCTGATGTTCAAATTTAATTTTTATACCTTAAACATGTGAATTCTATTACAAGTACCATAACTCAAAATGAATTTTTATACAATGTTTATATTTTATAGAGTTATAAATCATCAACTTTATTACATTTGTTTCTTTTTCTTAGACTGTAGACCACTCTCTGCCTTGTCAGGGTGCTTTATATTGACTGAGGATCAATAGACCCCTCAAGTTGTCTCCTGGAGAGTAAGAACATGAGAGATTAGAGAAAACCTGGATCCCTAGTGCTACTGTTGTGGCCTAAAGGATGGGGTCATTGCTGTGGCTCCCTACGAGGCCAACTGGGCCTCACCAGAAGCAGGCGATGGGGACATGACTGGGCTATTTTCCCACATCTCCTTACTTCTTGCCTGACAATAAAACTCTCAGATAATCTAGGTGCCTGAGTGACTCTTCTCTGCAATGAGGAAGAAACTGATTAATCCTCAGGTGATGAGGATCTGAGGTGAGAAATGTCTTCCGAGGCTTGAACAGGAAGCCTGTTATTTGGTGACTGAACATTGCAGGATACAGAGGAGTCAAGGGAATCACCCAGGTTTCTTCTCGGGGTACTGAGGTGATGAATGCACAACTAGTGGGGCTAAAGGACACAGGAAAAAGGTCAAGTTTGGAAGGAATGTGAAAGACTTAACTGGAGCAGATTGAGTTTGAGGTACCTGTGGGACCATTTGGGACACACCTCTAGCAGGCAGCTGGATAAGAAGTCTATTCCAGTTATTTGTAGATA
Organism: Lepilemur ruficaudatus; assembly: GCA_963574885.1. Taxonomy (NCBI): domain Eukaryota; kingdom Metazoa; phylum Chordata; class Mammalia; order Primates; family Lepilemuridae; genus Lepilemur; species Lepilemur ruficaudatus. The sequence goes on along the minus strand of CAUYRT010011322.1, from coordinate 62,226 downwards.
CCTAATAAACTATCACAAAACTTAGTGTCTCAACACTGTGGTCCTCAATCCCTGGGCCCCAGCCCAGTACTGGCCACACCTGTTGGGAATCTGGCTGTGCATCACCGCCTGAGCTCTGCCGTACCCCCTTCCCTCCCATCCGTGGAAAACTTATCTTCCATGAAACCAGTTCCTGGTGCCAAAAAGGTTGGGGACTGCTGGCTTAACACAAATGTTGTATTTATTTTCCCATAATTCTGTAATTTGGGCACAGTGGAGGACAGCTCATCTTTGCTCCACGTGAGTGGTGTCAGCTGGGCCAGCTTGACTAAGGCTGGAAATTCCAATTCCAAGATGGCCTCACTCACATGCATGGCAGATTGGCACTGATTGTTCACTGGGAACACAGCTGAGGCTGTTGGCCAGGGGCCTCAGTTTTTCCCCATTTGGCCGCTCCAGGTGGCTAGGTTAGCCTTCTCACTGTGTGGTGGTTTCTGAGTAGTTGGATTTCTTATGTGATGCTTTCCCCAAAGGGCAAAAATGAAAGCTTCTATCAAAGATAAAAACCAAACAAGTAAGGAAGTACATTTTATTTAGGCAATTGCAATTGGTAGAGTACACTCCAGATTGGAAGACCAGTGTATCTCAGCAGGGTGGTTTTGCCTTATATTTTTATTTTTATTCTTATTCTTATAGTTATTATTTTAGAGATGGGGTCTTTCTATGTTGCCCAGGCTGGTCTCAAACTCCTAGGGATCCTCCTGCCTCAGGCTCCCCTTCCCATATAACTGTGACTACAGGCATGCACCACTGTGCCTGGCTGCCTTAGACTTTTTTTTTAAAGAAAATATTGTAGAAGACATACTTTTATAGGGAATTATATAGAGGTGAGATGATGACAGATGGGGTTGTTTTTGTAATCAGAAGATGTCTCAGCCAGGAAACACTTATCCCTGTGTCCAGCTAATTTCAAGGGGACAAACAGTTCTAATCCTAGCTAATCATTCAGGAGACAAAGAACAGGAAGCTGAAGGGTGTCTTACCTTGCCAACAGGTTCAGGCAAAAAGGAAAAGGTCTATGTTTGGCCTTGTCACAGGTTATCAGTCTTGTGAGAAAGAGTAGACAATGAGTCTTACTTAAGTAATGTAGGGAAGGGTAGTTCTTTGTGGTAAATCATTCCTCAAAATACAAAAAGGTGGTGGGACTTCTTTACCATCTCTGTTTTCCAGAATCCAATAAAGTTGAAAGCTGTCACTGCAAAGTCTCTTAAGACCTAGTCCTAGCAGAAGCAGAGAGCCATTTTTGCCGTATTCTATTGTTTAAAACAGGTGACAAGTTCAGCCCAGATTAAAGGGGAAGGGATCATACAAGGGCGTGAACACTGGGAGGAATGGTTCATTGAGGTCCACCAAAATAACAGTCTACCACAGAGCCTTGGACTGAATGTATACCATGGGATGCCATTAGCATAATCTCTGTGGTAGCTGAAACTATGGAGTGGGATCAATCCATGGGGATACACAGTGGTAAATGCAGAAAAGAGTCCATTAACTTTGCAAACATATGAGAATGGAGTCTTGAGAGTTTTGATTTTCCTAGTTTCTCATTGCCCTTGTTAATAGAGTTTCTTCTTTTTTTTGACACAGGGTCTCCCTTGAATTCCTGGGCTCAAGTGATCCTCCCACCTCGGCCTCCCAAAGTGCTGGGATTACAGGTGTGAGGAATATTGTTTCTTAATATATTAATAATACACTCATTCCACTATTTTTGGTGATTTTGTTGCTAGTCCTATTTCTTGATCATCATCTTAGTATTCACCAGTTTAACAGTAATGTATACTGGTCTACGCAGAACTCCCAAATATGGAGTTTTTACATTTTATTTATTTGCCCTGATTAAATCTGGCCAGAGGCATTAACTTAACCCATTCAGCTTTTATAACGGGGAGGGGGCAACAGAAACAAGGGAATCCCTGTGTGGAGTGTTTGTCCGAACAAAGGTCTCCCACACAGGAACCTCCCTCTGAAGCTAACTGACTTTTGGATATTTGACTTGGTTTCCTTTTTCTGGACTCAACAGTATCAATTTCCTTTAGAGCTCTTTGTGAAGATAGACTAATAGAAGACTATAAATCTTTTTTACTAGGTGAAGCCTTTACCACTCTAATTAGCATTACCATTCAAAGGCTTTCATATTGAGGAGACAAACACCAGCATTCCACGTGCTTGGGTTAAAGGGAGTCTTAAATCATGATTAAGCAGAGACTGAGAGCAACGAGACACGGATTTTGAAATTGCCTGAGTTCTGATAGTCATCAGGCCTTTATGGAGATACCACAATGCTGAAGACAGTGTCCAAGGTGATAAGGAAAAGATAAAACCAACTCCAGTATTGTGGATTTGTAAAATAACAAAAAAACAAACTTTTATTTCCCTGTGGATTAGATTACAAGGTAGGTCTACACAAAGTGCTCGTGACTCCCCCAAAGCAGAGTTGGGTAAGTTTCCGAAAGAAAGTGACAGATGAACTGGGTTTGAAGTCTACTCATTTATAGAAAAATGTCTAATCGAAGGCCATTTACATGCGACAAGGCAAAGTAAATTCCTGGGGCAGGAGGGCCAGGCTCTCAGAGAGGGTCCCGGGGACCGACTTCTCTCCTTCTCAGTCCCACCCTGGGAAAGTGGTGGTAGGTGTGGGGCTCCGACTATGACCCAGGAGCGGGTTCCCAGCTGCGCGCTGACGGGAGGGGACAAGGAAAGGAGAGGGAGACAGCCCTCACGCGCATGCGCCAGCTAGCCGGCCGGCTCGGCAGCGGAGAGCTCGGTCCGTGGCTCACTCCCCAGCTACTAGTGTCTCGCGCCTCCCGGGCTCCAGAAACCTGGACCTAAGAGCGAGCGCGTCGCGCGCCCGCGCAGTCTCCAGGTCCCGGGCGGGCGCCTGCGCACGAGCTTCCCGGGAGCGCGGGCTGCGGGGTTATTAGAGGTGGAGCGCGGGAGGGCGCGCGGCAGGAGGCTGCCGCCGTTACGGCGCGAGCGTGGTCACGTGGCCGCTGGTCACCGCCGCCACCCCCTCCCGCCCTGCTCTCTTTCAGGTCGGGCCGGGCCCGGCCGGTTCCGCGAGCGCCTGGCAGACTGAGGGAGAGAGAGAGAGAAAGAGGAGGGGAGGAGGAGGAGGATTCAGGGAGTAGGAGCTGGGGAGCACTTCCGCGCCACAGGTAAAACAAAATGATGATGATAATCATAAAAAAGCCCAAGCCCCCACCCCGAGCGCCTCCGCCTTCCTCCAGTACAGCCTCCACATGCAGTCGCTCCCGCCCCGGCTTCCCCCTCAGCCTCTCAGGACGGTTCCGTCTCCCCTCGCGCCGCTGCAGCCGCTGCCGCCTCCCGGGAAGGCCCGAGGCCGCCGCCGCCGCCACCCGTCTTAGCGCTTCCCAGAGCCGGCGTGGGGGTTGGGTGGCTCCCTCAGCACCGGGACAGGCAGGGCGAGGTGGCTGCTGCCGGCCTGCCTTCCCTTCCCCAGGAGGTCGCGGTCTAGGCTGGAAGGCCAGCTGCAGCGAGCGGGTAGAGGAGCCTGGTGGCTGGCTTAGGGCTCAACTTCCTACTTGGTAAATTTCCCTGTTCATTTCATCCCTGGCAGCGAGCTTCCTTCACTGGCCGGAAGCGAATCGGGCCCGGACGCTCGTACTTTTTAAGTTGAAGCCTTTAGAAAAGAGAAGCCTTACCTTCACTTTTAGGGGCAGGAAATGCCTTGTTTTTAGTACGGCTTGAGTTTATTCAACTCTAAGGACGTGAGGCTTTTCGGATATGAAGAAAAACTTTGCACAGGATGAAAGTTGGCTCCCCGCCACTGCACCCCGCCTCATTACTTTTCCTGGAAAACCTAACACAGATCTTCCAAAGCAATATTCGATTCTACAAGTGGCCCAGAGTTTGTTCGATAGTAGTTATTAAGTAGTTTTAATTCCAGGAATATCATCTATGTTTAAAGTTAACGTCTTCTGGATTTTTTTGTGAATAGTGACTTTCTGGAAAGAGTTCGTTTGTCAATTCTGAATTGGACTAAATCCCGAAATTTTAGCATGTGGGTTTCACACCTTTGGGTCGGATTGTGCTGGAATTTCTAGACCCAGTCATTGTTTTGTACTCTTTGTACATCAAAATATAGTTCCAATAAAACTATAAATTATTAGTGCTCTGTTACACGAAATACTTATTAAAGCAAGGAAGCATTAAAGTAGGCATTGCCGAAAAATCTTTGACCATTTTTGCTGTAAGTGGCAAAGAAATTCATTTGTATATTGGCTTTTCTCTTTGAGCTTTTCTGATTCCATGTCTTGGTAATTTTCATACCTTATGTCTGCATTCATTTGTAAACTTGAGCATTTTTTAATTTTACATCTATCTGCGGTAGTGTGCTCAGACCTTAATGTGGGTAGAAATCACTTGGGGCTCTTGTTAAAAATACATATTCTGATTCAGTAGATCTATATTGCAGCTTGATATTCTCCATTTCTAAGAAGCTCCTATATGCTGCCAAGACGTGGAACCATTCTTGAGTAGCAAGGATGTAGATACCTTGTGTGCAAAGAAATAAAGTGATGTATTTATCAATGAATGTGTTCTTTTTAATAATTCATTCCAGGTGGAGAGGTGGTTTAGGAGAAGGAGCAAATGGCCTGGTGGTATACTGAGAAAGTTTGTCTAAGGAGATCCTTTAATGCAGAGTGAGCAGGCCAAGTCTAGATCCCACGGGAGGGAATAGGAAGAGTGCAGATACCATCTCTGTAGGCTATATGGTACCTGCTTCACGTGGCCTGTGAATTTTCCCATAGAGGTTTTGTGTACTTCTAGCCAAAAGACTTGCTCAGCTGTGAGTAATTGGGTTTTATCAACATGTAGGCTAAGAATCTTGTGTCTGTGAATGTACTGATGGGATGAAAGTTTCTTTCATTGGTAAAAGTATTGAGTGTGTGCTTTCTTTTACTTACTCAAATTTGGCCTGTTGCTTAGTCCTGAGCCTTGGAAGCAAATACGCAATTGAGAGTCACACTTATTGTCTGTGTCCTAACTGGATTCAGATTTCTTTCTAATGTAAATTAAAAAGTTTATACACATAACCTCATATACTTTATGTACATGAAAATAGTTGTACTTTTAAAGAATTTTGTGGAAATATAACATCGAGTACTTTTAGTACCTTAATTTTTATAGTCTTCATTCTTGTCCTTTACCTTTGTTTCTTCATATTAAATAATATTTGTGACAGTACATTTGACGCACTTACTGAGTGCCAGGCACTGTTCTAACTGCTTTACATACTTTAACTCATTTAATCCTCACAATAGCCTTTAAGAATTCTGAAGCAGAGAGGGTAAATCAATATGCCCTGGTTTACACAACTAACACAGAGCTGGGATTCTGGCTGGCTGACTCCAGAGTCCATGCTCTTAACAATCTTCTATATGTTGTCTTATTATTAGTTTAGTATTTAGAAAGTAAATTAAGGATATTCTTATGAATTCCTTTTTCCTAGTATTGTTGAGAATTATCAGCTTTATTTCATTTTAAAAGTCAAATTTGTCATCCTTTTATTTCCCCCATTTTATCCCACTCTAAAATGAAAAACCTCAATGCTTGTAATCATTTCTGAATAAGATAATGACATTTGTGAAATTTTATTTTCTTTGCAGTTGTTTGCTGGACTAGTCATTTTCTAAGTTTCTATGTCAATGTTAAATGTAAAAAGATCTACTTCCTTTTAACTCTGCAAGTTTTTCAGTCCCTCATTTCCTGCCTGTGCCTGCCCTCCACCCACCCATGCATATGTGGTAGATTTATTCTATATTTGTTATCCTAATACTTAGATTTAGGGATTGACTGGGATGCTGACTTCTTATGTGGGCAGCAAGAACAATATTTTAACACTGAAAACATTAAGGACAACCTCAGAATAAAGGATCTTTTAAGTTGCATAATTTGTGGTTAATAGAAAATTAAAATATCCTTCCCCCAACTTCCTTTTTGTCTCAAACCACTGAAATCTTTGTCCTATTTTCAGCACCAGTGTGAGACGTGCTGCTTAAATACCTGATCTAAGACATTTCTCTCAACGTGGATAGATCACTGGAATGGCAGTACATACGGTGTGTGTACCAGAACTTGAGAAGTGTGAGGTTGTGGTGGGGTGGTGGCAGAGGTACCCAACCTTATTGGCACCAGGGATCGGTTTCATGGAAGAAAATTTTTCCAAGAACAAGGGTTGGGGAGGCAGAGCTCAAGCAGGTGATGTGAGCCATGGGGAGCTGCTGTAAATACTGATGAAGCTTCTCTTGCTTGTGGCTCACCTCCTGCTGTGCATCCCCCGTCCGTCAGTTTCATGAAATATAATTTTTGGTGGGGAGGGGAGAAAGGAGGAGGCAGGTCTGGCACGGTGGAGCTCTGGGGCCCTTGTCCTGTTGTGGACCAATACCGGTCTGTGGCCTAGGGGTTGGGGACCACAGGGGGATGGGATGGAAGGCAGTGGGGGAGATGGGAGAGGGAAGGGAAGATATTGGGGGGGAGGGCCTGTCGGTTCCTTCTAATAGCATCAGTTATCTATTACCGAGATAATGATGAGTTTGGGAAGGAAGGAAGTATAACAACAAATCTCAGTTGTAAATGTTTTCTCAAAAACACATCAGTGTTTAGAAAATGTTTACTATCTACAAATATTATACAAACATTTAAAAATAGTGCTTGTATAATGATTATCTGATAGAATTGTCCAAATTCTCCCTCTTGCTCTCTTTGAATATTAGGGTAGTAGTTGAAGCCTTTGCTGCATGTTCACTTGATGGCTTTTTCATTTTTTTTTCCTGAGTTGTGCTATGGGGTACCTGGCCACACCAGCTCTGCTATGCTTTGTGGGCCTCACAACTGAGTGGCCAAGCCATTACTTATTGTAAACCCAAGGGAGCGTTTGTTGCACATCCAAATAATGGATACCTTCTAATTGGTATTTTTATTAATAACTTTAATATTTTTATAAATTCTGTATTATCATATCTGTTATAATGCCATGTTGGTCAGTTACTTAGCCTCACAGTGCCTTACTTTTCTCATCTTTAAAATGGGAGTAACTACCTCATAGGGTGTTTTCAGAATTAAATGAGTATGTTTGTGGGGGTATGTGTGTGTATAAAATGCTTATTGCTATCAGATAAGTGTTAGAAATTATGTACTAGTGTGGATAATCCACAGTGTGATTGATTATATCCACATAATCGAGACTGACTATATTTTTGGAAATTGTACATTTATTTGGGATAAGGCTATAAGGGCCTTAAGAAAACAAAGTTTGTAGTTTTGGGTAAAAATACAAAATTGGTATGATAATGCCCTTACCCCTTTGGGAAAATTAAGTATGGGTAAATATGGTTTGACAGGTTAGATCTTTCAAAACAGGGAAATAGGGCAGTTAAAAAATGTCTTTGGTGGTGGTGTGAAAGGATAGGTTAAAAATTTTCAAGGATAGTGTGTGAAGCCTAGAACAGGATAATCTTTTTTCTGAAGGCTTCTCTGGCTATACCTTTTACCCACCTCAGCTGACTCCTTTGCTCCTTAAAATAATTCATCTTTCTTTACATCTAACACACCTGGTCTATAGAACTTTATCCAAAACCCATGGTAGCATATGTATCTCAAGTAAAAATGTCTTGGAATTTAGAAAATTAAGGTGGCATATATACTGAATGTCATGAAACCTCCTGTGGATTGGAGCAGTCATCCCATAAATGTACACATTAGTTTTCCCAGCAAAATTATACGTATTTATGCCAATTGGGATAACAAAGACCATAAAAAGCCTCACATTAGTTCAGATCAGGTTTTGTTTACAACTTAGAAAACAAATTTTGGTTTTCAGAGTTTGTTTTTTGAATTTTTGGAATTGAAGCTAAGAGTTTGGGTCTGTGTGTATGTATATATATGTTTTATAATTTTGTATATAATTATCATAGTTTCCATATCCTCTGCTAGACAAAACTCCTGGAACATAGGGCTTGGCATACAGTAGGTGCTCATTAAGTGTCCATTAGTTTGAATAAAAAAAATCTAAAGATAGTATCATTCAGTCATTGTTCAATGCTGCATGTGGTTTCTGTGGCTGACTTGATGAAAATATTTTGTAATTGCATATTTATCATTTTTCTAAACTCAATTGCATAGAAAAAATGGTTACTAGTTTATTTTTATGAAACAAAATAATCTGAAGAGATTTGAAATAGGCATTATAGATGATTACAAGTTATCATAAACTTTTGTTAAGATAAGAGTGCTTATCTTTTTTGCTGGTCATGAACCCTACATGTAGAAGAATGACTGACTTTTTAAAATTGGTTGAATGTAATTTTATATGATCACTTATTGTAGGCTAGCTGTGGTATGTATGTATGTCTGAAGAAAATCCTGCTGTGGGTGCATATATTAGATCCAGTAGTCACAGTATGGTAGTTTGGTCTGCTGTTAGAAAAAGCCCCTTTTTTCCTATTTTAAAAAGTAATGCCTATTGTGGAAATGTCATACAAATAAATGATCAAAAATAATTACCTACACTGTTGAGAATTTCTTAAAGTTCTCTTCCGGGCTATCTTACCTTGAGAGATGCTTAAAAACAAATACCTGTTTTGTACTGCAAGTATTAGTTTAGAAAGCCTAGTAACAGGCATTGGTTAACAGGAATCTTTTATCTCCTAGAGTTACTGAGTTACTAAACTTTTTGTCTCTAAGTTAGATAAAAATGTTGAACCAAAAGTAATTAGACACCCACTTCTATTTAGTGAATCTTCAGAATAATTAGACCAGTGAGAATCAAGCCCCCACTTCTGATGTAACCACCTTGGGGAAGATGCATCAGAGAGGAATGGGTCCCACTTTCTGAAGGAGTGTGGGTGACACACACTGCAAGAAGCTGAGCCCAAGTCATAGGGTCTGCCTACAGAGGTGTGCGTTCTGTTTGTTGGTAACAAGTGAGTGTCAGAATCAACCCCTTTGGAGTTTCCCATGACAGGTAACTTTGGAGGTGTCCTAGTAGCTACCTAGCAGAAATCCAAGAGGAGTTATTAATACTAACATTACATCTCTTGCCATCCTGGGGTAAAGTAGTGGATTGATTGCCCTGCATAGCTGGTGGAGCTTGGGGAACAAGATTGGAGAGGTGGAGTTGATAGGAGATGGGCAGGTGATACCACTATTTCCATATACTACATTTATTACACTAGGCTTCTTTTACTTCCATGAGGAACGAGAGAGTCTTATGGTAAGAATACTCATTTTGATAAGTAGATGCCAGTGGCTTAGGGAGGCTTGGGATAAATTGTTCTCCCACCCACCTTCATTTCTCCAAGGTAGGGGTTAATTTTAATCTCTTTACCTTGGGGGGGCGTGTGTGTGTGTGTAGGTATATATAGATCTACTTTTTAAAAACTGAAAATGAATTTATGCTATTTTGTTGCGTGCATTTGTTTTTCACTTGATATTTTATGATATTATTCATGTCATTACTTTTCCATATAACTTTTAGTGGCTGCATACTAGTTCATTGTATGAATGTGCTATAAGTAGGTCCTCCATTCTTAGACAATCTTTATGACAAGTAATGCTACACCGAACATTATTATAGCTAATATCCCTTTGTGCCTATGCATTGTTTAGAAGAAATTGTTGTGAGTGGAATTACTAGGTCAAAAGATCTGCCCATGTTTAGCAGTTTTGATACAGATGGCCAAATTGCCCACCAGAAAGACTGTACTTTTTTACCTTTACTACAAAGCCATTTGAGAGGCCTTGTACTTGCCATTATTATTATCATTTTTTCTTTATTTTAACAGCTTTCATAGGGTTTGACTTTATACTTCCCTTCTCTTCTTACAGGTTTCAACATTTTATGCAGTTAAATCTTGCTCTTCCTTTAGGTGTAGGAAGCCTATCTTGTGTAGATAGGCTTTTCCTACCATATATTCATATAGTGATTAATTTGTGTTTTTTCAACTATTTCCATTCTTTCATATTCAACTTTTGGTTTTGCAGTTATTCCAGAACATGTTTAATTGCATAATGTGAAATAGAAAGTCCTAAAACTTTTGATTAGTAGTTTTCTCAATACTACTTAAAGAATGATCTCTTTTTCTGTGGATGTCAGAAACCTTATCATTTGGTCTTCTATTCTGTACCACTATATTTTATTTTTATTGTTGTGAATGGGATTTCTTTTTCTCTCTTTCTCATTCTCTCTCTCTTTAAAGTTTACATACATATATATATATATATACACACACACATACATACATACATACACACAGTATGTAAAAAATCCATATATTTTCATAACCTGACTTTTGCTGGTAAATAGAACTACCGATTTTTTTTGGTATGTATTTATATTGTAACCAGTCACTTTCTGAATTTCTTATTCATTATAATGGCTTTTTGATTCATTCTCTTAGTTTTTCCAGGTAGATAATTATACCATATGGAGCCAGCCATTTTTTTGTAAGGGTTTTTTCATGATTAATTTTCACTTATGGAAGCTGTGCTGGAATGATTTTCTTAATTTCATTAATTTGAAATATGTTTTAATATGGTACCTATGTGATTTGATCTACTTAGGTCTCAAAAGAGTTTTAAAATATCTGGAAAACCACTCCACCAAATGATCTCTAAGGACCCTTCTAGTTCAGAAGTTTTATGATTCTACTTTTTGTCAGAAGACTCCTGGTAATTTACACAACTCTCTGGTACTTTAAGTTAAAGTGCCTTCAGCTTCCTTATATAACTGTGGTTGTCTAGCTCCACTCCCCAAGCAATTACTCTGAGGTTTTTATACTTTTATCTCTTTAGAGCTTGAAGAGTTTTTTCTGTGTGGTTTGGCAGAGATTAAAAGACTGGCCCGGCAAAGTGGCTCATACCTGTAATCCTAGCACTTTGGGATGCCGGGATGGGAGGATTGCTTGAGGCCAGGAATTTGAGACCAGCCTGAGCAACATAGCAAGACCCATGTCTACAAAAAAACAGAAAAATTAGCCAAGCCTGGTGGCATGTGCCTGTAGTCCCAGCTACACAGGAGGCTGAGGCAGGAGTATTGCTGGATCCTAGGATGTGGAGCTATGATGTGACCAGGCTGAAGTGAACTATGATGAGATCACTGTACTCTAGCCAGGACAACAGAGTGAGACACTGTCTCCAAACAAACAAAACCCCAAAACTAATAGACTACAGAGTTCAGAATTTGCAACATTGTGTATCTTGTTTGCAGTATCACCTCTCATGATTTTCGTCTTCTGGTTAGGTCCTTATGTTGAGTTTTCTTTTCATGCCATGTCTCTGCTGTGGACTACTTAAAGTTCTCCACACCAAATTCTGTAATTGTCAAAACTGAGTGTAGTGGAAGCCATTGGGAAATGATAAAGAGACTTGTGTGTAGTGAAGGCAGGACATAATAGAAGAGGTAGGAATGGGGAAGTGCCTGGTATGTGAACTCTTCTTTCTCTGGCCTGCTTTCTACTTTATGATTATCTTTCTGGACTCCTTTGACTTTGCCCTCTTATTAATTTTCTGACTTCCTATTTATTTTATGGATTTACTTTGTTTCTTTGGTTTCAAATAATATTTTCCTTCCTCCTTTCTACTTTGATCAGGAATATGGATGCTTCCCACTAGTATCAGTCCTAATATCAGTCCTGATCAGTCCCTTTAATATCCTTCCTTCTTGTTGTAAAACTATCTGCAAAATTCCCTGACCAGTGGTAGTCATGCATTCTACCTTGCAAAATGTTGGTAAGACTTGGGTTTCCTCATAACATAAAACTACTGATATGGGCATTAATGAAATGAGAGAGTGATTTTTTGTAAAAGATATTATCAGAGAATTATGGAGTAGTAACTGAGTGGTTTAGGATTACAAAGGAAGATAGTGATGGATTAGTGTTATGAAGAGAGAAAAAGCTTCTGAATAGTCTGTTATCTTAGATCTCCAACCCAGGTTTCTTCTCTGAGCCTTTAGATCTGCCTATATGATTGCCCGCTGGATAAGTACTAGATAAGAACATTAAGTAAAATTTTAAAAAGTGACCTTTATTCCCACCTTTCTTAAACAGTTTTACTTAATGTTCCTTATTGTTATTCATATAATTTCTTAAGTTTTGAATTTTAATTGTTCATGTAACTCCTAATTTTAATTAGTTTTGAATTCTGTTTTTTAAGTTTCATCTTTCATAAATCCTCTTGTACTGATGTTACCTTAAGCATATTTCTGGAATTGGGAATATTGTATCAAAGGGTATGTACAATTTAGATGTTGGTACTTATTGCCACACTGCTTTATAGAAAGATAAATATTAATTTATATGCCAGCTATTAGTGCAGGAGAGGACTCATTTGTTCATAACCTTGCAACTAGTGGTTATTGTAAATCATTGTTTTTGGTCTATTGGCAGAAATTGATAGATTGCCTTTTTTTTTTTTTTTTTGGAGACAAAGTCTTTCTCTGTTGCCCAGGCTGGAGTGCAGTGGCGTCATAGATTGCATTTATTCTTACTTATTTTTTTAAAGCCTATTTAAGCCCTTTGTTTATTTTTGGGGTATTCACTTTTTTTTGTTACTGATTTTCAAGAGTTCTTTGGATATTGTAGCTTTTAACTCATTGCATATTATATATTGTAAATATTCCCAACTTTGTTTTTAAATTTTGCATATAGAGTTTTTTATTCTTAGGAAGAGCTATTAAACGTGTATTTAGTCCCATATATTACTTTCTTACTTTATGGTTTTGGTTTTGGGATAATGTTGGGAAGATTTTCCCTGTTCGAAGATAATAACACTGTTAACACTTAATTGATACTAAATTTTTATGGTTTCATTTTTTTACGTTTAAATCTTTGACCCATCTGGAAAGACATTTTTGTGTATAGAGAAAGTAAGGATCCATATTTATTTTTCAAATGGCGAGACAACTTTTGCAGCATCATTTATTGAATAACTAATCTTTTTTTTTTTTAACACTAATTTGAAACACCACCTTTATATTACATTCTGAGTGCCTGTGTGTTCTTAGATGTATTAATATTTCTGGAGAGTCTTGGTTTTATTCCATTGAACTACTTGTCTCTTTATGTGTTAGGAGCGCTTTCCTGTAGCTCTTAGTACATTATAATATCTGAGTAGGACCAGACATACCTTATTATTCTTTTTCTGAATTTTATCAGTTGGTTTCACATGTTTATTGTCATGATTTTGATAGTTTTTTAGTTGATTCTCTTTGGTTTTCTGTGTAGAAAATACAAACATTGGTGAACGTTACTGCTTCCTTTCTAATATTTATACCTTTAGTTTGCTTATCTAATTCTTTTGGCTACCACTTTCAGAATGATTTTGATTAATAGTGATGGCAGCCAGGTGCCTTGTTTTCTGGCGATTTCAGGCAACACCCCTTCCCCAGCCCAGCAAGGCAGGCTACGCCCTCGGAGGCACGTAGAAAGGAGAAAATCACTTTTTCTGTGTGACTGGGGTGAATCTGTGGGACCTTGGAACTAAGCAAAAGGGGACGGACGGTTTAATCGGACCAGTGGATTGGTTTTTATCATCTGATAAAAACATAACACTAGGGCTTGCCTTTGGTGCCCAGGCCACTACCAGCTTTGGGGCTTGTGGTCCAGGAAGGAAAATCTTGGCCAGAGTCCTTAGCAATTTCACCAGTTGACATCCCCCCACCTGGAGCTGCCTTGCAAATGTAGCGAAAGAGCCCTGAATAACATATTAGCCGCTTTCCCCTAGCAGCAGATCTCGCAACCACAGAAGTATACGCTCTCAGGCTCGCAGGTACCTGTTGCTCTTCTTACCCCACCTAAAACGGCAACAGGGCTCAAGTAACCCTTGGGAGTGACAATACATTTCCCAAAGATTGGGGCACTGATATACCCCAGTTAGAGGTTTAGAGCCCAATACAAAGATATTGGAATACCTTGGTAATCAACTTCTCCACGCAAACTACAAGCAACAAAAGAGAGGGTAACTCCATAGCCGAAAACAGTGCCTTTCATCTCAAACTAGTGGAGGGTGGCGGAGTCACTAACAGACGAGTGATTCACCACCTGGGAGACTAAGCAAGGGGTGCAGACTTACCAATTTCCTTTGGCAAGAGATGAAGACAACAGGACAGAGACAACCCAACAGGCTAAAACACCTCTAAGGCAGTACAGGACCAGAGCGCATCTCCCCAGCACTGGCAAGGAACGTCCCTTTGGGAATTTGGAGTTAAAACCATAAACCAGCCCCAGCACCCCCAGTTCTTGACAAAGTAGCCTGATGAGAAAGAATCAACAAAAGAACACTGGAAATATGAAACATCAAAGAGAAAAGTCACCCCCAAAAGAAAATATTCCATTTCCATCAATAGATAACAATTTACAGGATGTGATTAAATTGACAGAGGAAGAATTCTAAATATGGATTATAAGAAAACTCAATGGAATTGAAGAGAAAATAGAAACCCAGCATAAAGAAACCACAACAACAATACAGGGAATGAATGATAAATTCTCTAAAGAAATTGAAATATTATGGAAAAACAAATCTTGGAAACGAAGTAGGCTTTAAAGGAACTTCAGACACAGTGGAAAACCTGAAGAACAGAATGGATCACACAGAGGAAAGAACCTCAGAACCTGAAGATAATGCCTATGTGCTAAAAAAAATCGGATGAACAAAAAGAACACAGAAACAAGAGACAAGACCAAGATGTACAAGAAATGTGGGATTATATAAAGAAGCCAAATATAAGAATCATTGGCATTGCCGAGAGAGAAGAAGAAAATACATAAGGGCTGGAAAACTTATTTTATGGAATACTGGAGGAAAATATGCCTAGCCTGGCCAGAAATCTAGACATCCAGATACAAGAAGCACAAAGAACTCTTGGGAGACTCAGTGTGAAAAGGCAATCACCTAATCATAGTTATTAGGCTGACCAAAGTAAAAATGAAAGAAGCAATCCTTTGAGCAGTGAGGTGAAAGCAGCAGATAACCTACAAAGGAAAACCTATCAGACTAACTGCAGACTTCTCAACTGAAACTTTACAAGCCAGAAGGTACTGGGTGCCTATCCTTAGTCTTCTGAAACAGAATAATGGCCAACCCTAGAATTCTCTACCAGGCAAAATTAAGCTTCATCTGTGAGGGAGAAATAAAGACTTTCCCAGACAAGCAAACACTGATGGAATTTACGAAGACCAAACCAGCCCTACAGGAAGTACTTAGACCTGCATTAAGCACGGAACAGCGCATTAGACACTCTCCAAAGTAAAATCACTCAAGTTAAAGTTTAGAACCTGGTCTCCATGATGGCTCAAGAAGTAAAACAAAACAATAGGAATTTACTGAACAATATGAACAGAAGTCTACCTCAAATATCAATCCTCTCAATAAATGTGAATGACTTGAATTGTCCTCTGAAGAAATATAGACTGGGAGAGTGGATAAAAACCCACAAGCCTTGTTTCTGCTGTCTATAGGAAACATGTCTAACCCACGAAGATGCTTTCATGCTCAAGGTCAAGGGATGGAAAACAATCCTCCAGGCAAATGGTAGTCAAAAGAAAGCAGGGTGGTTACACTTATTTCAGATAACATAAGCTTTAAAATAGCAAAAATAAGAAAGGATGAAGATGGCCACTATATAATGGAGAAAGGGAAGATCCAATAAGAAGACTTAACAATTCTTAATATTTATGCACCCAACTCAGAAGCACCCAGATACATAAAGCAAACCCTGTCTGATCTAAATAGCATGATAAACAATAACACCATAATAGCCAGGGACTTCAACACTATGCTGAATGAACTGAACAGATCTTTCAAACAGAAAATAAGCAAAGAAATAATGGACTTAAATAGAGCTCTAGGAAAAAAAAGGGGGGGGTCTAACTGACCTCTACATAAACATTCCACCCAAATAAAGCCAAATATACATTCTTGTCATCAGCTCATGGAACTCTGTCCAAAATTGATCACATACTGGTCCACAAATCAGACCTCAACAAGTTGAAAATAATAGAAATAATACTGTGTATCTTCTCAGATCATTGTGCTATAAAATTAGAGTTAAATTCCAACAGAAATACACACCACTTCACAAAATCATGGAAATTAAACAACCTATTGTTGAATAACTAATGGGTAAAGGAGGAAATACAGAAAGAAATCAAAACGTTCTTCGAACTTAATGATAGCGGGGACACAAGCTATCAAAATCTGTGGGATTTAGCAAAACCATTCCTGAGAGGAAAACTAATAGCATTAAATGCTCACATCTGAAAAACAGAAAGCTCAAATGTCAACAATCTAATAAACAGTCTCAAGGTATTGGAAAAGGAAGAGCACATCAACTCCAAACCTGGCAGAAGAAAAGAAATGACTAAGATCAAAGCAGAACTAAATGAAATTGAGAACAAAAGAACTATACAGAAGATCAACAAAACCAAAAGCTGGTTTTTCTAAAAGATAAACAAAATTGACAGTCCTCTTGCCAGATTGACAAGAACTCGAAGGGAGGAAAGGACTCTAATAAACTCAATTAGAAATTAAAAAGGAGAGGTCACAACAGACACCATGGAAATACAAAATATTATCTTTGAATAGTATAAAGACCTATATGCCCAAAGACTACATAATGTGGAGGAAATGGACAAATTCCTGGAAACATACAACCTTCTTAAGTTCACCCAAGAGGAATTAGAATTCCTGAACAAATATCAAGCGCAGAAATTGGAGCAGTAATTAAAAACCTTCCAAAAAGTAAAAGTCCTAGGCCAGATGTCTACACTTCTGAGTTCTACCAAACATATAAAGATTAGCTCATATCTATAGTACAGAAATTATTCCACAAC
Organism: Lepilemur ruficaudatus; assembly: GCA_963574885.1. Taxonomy (NCBI): domain Eukaryota; kingdom Metazoa; phylum Chordata; class Mammalia; order Primates; family Lepilemuridae; genus Lepilemur; species Lepilemur ruficaudatus. Next base: position 45,331 of record CAUYRT010011322.1, on the reverse strand, counting down.
ATTGAGGAAGATGGTATTCTCCCTAACTCATTCTACAAAGCCAACAGCACCTTGATACCAAAACCAGGAAAGGACACAACAACAAAAAAAGAAAACTACAGACCAATATCCCTCATGAATATTGTTGCAAAAATCCTCAACAAAATTTTAGCAAATTGAATCCAACAGCATATCAAAAAAATAAGTCACCATGACCAGGTGGGCTTTATACCAGAGATGCAAGGCTGGTTTAACCTATGCAAATCTATAAATGCAATTCACCTAATAATTAAAAGCAAGAATAAAGACCATAAGATTATCTCAATTGATGCAGAAAAAGCATTTGATAAAGTCCAGCACACCTTTATGACTAAAAACTCTTAGCAAAATAGGCATAGATGGGACATACGTTAAAATTATCAAGACTATATATGATGAACCCACAGCCAATATCATTCTGAATGGGGAAAACTTGAAACCATTCCCACTTAGATCTGGAACCAGACATGGATGCCCACTATCTCAACTTTTATTCAACATAGAGCTGGAGGTCCTTGCTAGTGCAATTAGACGAGAGGGGAATTAAGGGTGTCCACGTGGGGGCAGAAGAGATCAAACTCTTACTCTGCTGATGATATGATATTATGTCTAGAAAACCCCAAAGATTCAACCAAGAGACTCCTGGAATTGATAAATGAATTCAGTAAAGTCTCAGGATACAAAATCAATACACACAAATCAGAAGCATTCTTATACGCCAATAGCAGCAGTCAAGCCGAAATTCAAATAAAAAACGCAGTACCATTTACAATAGCCTCAAAGAAAATTAAATATCTAGGAATATATTTAATGAAAGAGGTGAGAGACATATACAGGGAGAACTATGAAACACTAAGAAAAGAAATTGTAGAAGATATAAACAGATGAAAGAATCTACCTTGCTCATGGATTGGTACAATCAACATTGTTAAAATGTCCATACTACCTAAAGTGATCTACAAATTAATACAGTCCCTATCAAAGTACCATGATCATTCTTTACAGATCTAGAAAAAATAATTCTACGCTTTGTATGGAACCAGAGAAGACCTTGTATAGCCAAAGCAATCTTAAGCAAAAAGAGCAAACTGGGAGGTATCAGTCTACCAGACTTCAAACTGTGCTACAAGGCTATCGTGACTAAAACAGCATAGCACTGGCACAAGAATAGAGAGAACTATGGAACAGGATGGAGAATCCAGAGATGAAACCACCTGCTTATTGTCATCTAATTTTTGACAAAGCAGACAAGAATATACGTTGGGGAAAAGAATCCTTTTTCAATAAATGGTGCTGGGAAAACTGGATAGCTACATTCAGAAGATTGAAACTGGATCCTCACCTCTCACCTCTTACAAAAATCCATTCAGGATGGCTAACAGATTTAAACCTAAGGTATGAATCCTTAAGAATCCTGGAAAAATGTAGGGAAGACTCTTTTAGATATTGGCCTAGGCAAAGAATTTATGAAGAAGACCCCCTAAGCAATCATAGCAGCTACAGAAATAAATAATTGGAACCTGATCAAATTAAAAAGCATTTGTACAGCCAAAGAAACTATCATAACAGCAAATAGACAACCTACAAAAGGTAAGAAAATATTTGCTCTCTACACATCTGATAAAAGGCTGATAACAATCTATCTAGAGCTTAAAAAAATCAAGAAAAAATTAACCCCATCAATAAATGGACAAAGGACATGCACAGAAATTTTTCCAAAGAAGACAGAATAATGGCCAGGAAACATAAAAAAATGCTCAACATCTCTAATCATTAGGGAAATGCAAATCAAAACCACAATGAGAGTTCACCTAACCTCAGTGAGATTGCCCTTTATCAAAAAATCCCAAAGCAACAAATGCTGGCAAGGATATGGAGAAACAGAAACACTTTTATACTGCTGGTGGGACTGCAAACTAGTGCAATCTCTGTGGAAAAGAATTTGGAGATACCTCAAAGACTAAAAATAGAAATACCATTTGTTCCAGCAATAGCACTATTAGGCAACTACCCAAAGGAACAAAAGTCATTCTATAATAAAGAGATCTGCACTTGAATGTTTATGGCAGCACAAATCAGTATAGCAAGGATGTGGAAACAACCCAAGTGTCCATCAGTCTATGAGTGGATTAATAACATGTGGTATATATATACAATGGAATACTACTAAATTATAAAAAATGATGGTGATCTAGCACCTCTTATATTTTCCTGGATAGAGCTTGAGCCCATCCTCCAAAGTGAGGTATCACAAGAATGGAAGAATAGGCATCCCATGTACTCATCATCAAATTGACACTGACTGATCAACACTAAGGTGCTCACACAGTAGTAATATTCTTTGAGGGTTGGGGGAGTGGGGTGGGTAAACTCACAACTAATGAATGCAGTGAGCATTGTAGAGGGGGAAAGGGCATGCTTCAAATCATGGGCTGGATGTGGCAGTCATAACATGTAACCAAAATGTTTGTACCCCAATAATATCCTGAAATAAAAAATAAATCTGTGTATAACTTTGATTCCCCCAAAACTTTACTAATAGCTTACTGTTGATGAGGAACCTTACGGATAACATAAAAAGTTGATTAAGACAAAAGTAGACTAATATCTCCATATATTTTATGCATTCATGACAGACCTTTTTTTAAAATTTTTTCAATATTTATAGGCTATGCAGTTCATCAGTGAGTTTTTTCAAATTGTCATGAATCTTCAAAAAATTTTCGATTATGTCTCTTGAAAAAAAATCTGTGTCTGGGTGGACTTATATTGCTCAAACTGGTGGAGTTGAAGGGCCAAATGTATAACTAAGTAATTCTGAGCTTCATGTAATTTTTCATTCTTAGAAAGTTGTGTTTATACTTAACAGAGGTACTGTTTGGCAGTACTTTTACCAATACATTACCCCAACTTTTGGATCTTTGCTCTGTTCAGAATCTTCAGTGCTATTTTAGGAGATCTTTTGTGGTGAATAATGGATGTCTTTAAATCTTGCCTATTCAGTGATATAATTTTCACTATTCACATTTCAAATATTGAAAGTTAAACTCAGAAGAATTTGGAGAAAATTGTATACTGGTATTTGTCAAAGTAAGTCCTGGTCCTAGAAATTACTTTACTCTCACCAGCTCCTCCAGTCCCAAATACAAATTTCTGGAAAAGTAGTGGGAGGTGTGTTTTAACCCATGAACAAGATTTGCATAAGGGAGAGCCTAGAATGGGGAAAGAATAAATAGACCTTAAAGTTAAATGGACCTGTATTAGCATCTGGCTGGACCACTTAAAATGCAGTCTTGGTCAAGTGATTTAACCCTTCAGATACTTAAGGTTTTTCATCTGTAAAACAGGGATAAAACTACCCTGTGGGTGTGTCATGAGGAGTTATGTTTGTAAAAAGCACTGAGTACAGTCTGTGACTATTAATTGGTTCTCAATGTATGACTATTTAAAAATTGTTACTATAGGTTGAGCATCCCTAATCTGAAAAGCTGAAATCTGCAGTGCTTCAAAATCCAAAAATTTTTGAGTGCCAACATGACGCCACAATTGGAAAATTCCACACATGACTTCCTTTGATGACTTACAGTCAAAACGCAGTCAAAACTTTGTTTTATGCACAGAAATATTAAAAATATTATATAAAGTTACCTTTAGGCTATGTGTATGAGGTATATATGAAACATAAATGAATTTTGTATTTGTACTTGGGTTCAATCTCTCAGGTATCTCATTATGGGTATTCAAACATTGTGAACATTTCTGGTTCCAAGAATTTTTTTTTTTTTTTTTTGAGACAAAGTTTTGCTCCAAGCTAGAGTGCAGTGGCCCAACCATAGCACTCTGTCACCTTGAACTTCTGATCCTCCTGCCTCAGCCTCCCGAGTAGCTAGGATTACAGGTATGTGCCACCATGCCTGACTAATTTATTTTTACTTTTGACAGGGTCTTGCTATGTTACTCAGGCTGGTCTTGAACTCCCGGCCTCAAGCAATCCTTTGGCCTCGGACTCCCAAAATTCTGGGATTGCAGACATGAACCACTGTACCTGGCCAAGCATTTTGAATAAGAAATACTCAACTTGTATTGAGTATAATAGAAGAGTGAATTAAATGTGGCAAGAAATTCGAACTTGTTTATTGTACAAATGGTATAAAAGAATTGACCATACTTTTAATACTGAGTCAAGGATACTGATAGTAATAATACATTTTGTTGAAGGTAAGAAAATGTCAGAGTGTGGCTTTACCTGTTGATTTGATGGTTAATTTTGCATTAAGTTAGCTATTTTACCTGTTGATTTGATGGTTAATTTTGCATTAAGTTAGGTGTATATGTTGCTCACTGGTCAGGCAGATTGACATTCTTCATGACACTTATGTTTTTCTCTGTTTTGAGGTTGAAGTTCATGATGAAAGTTATTTCATGGTACACCTGAGTATTTTAGGTATTCAGTGCAAAATATGGTTATAAAGTATGCAGTTAAACCTTTACAGTTTAGTTTTTAGAAGTTAAATTCATTGGCCTCCAAATAATTTAGGATAATAGCCATCAGAGCACTCTAATTACTATCTGAATTGAGAATACTAATTTCTGTAAAATATTTTGTAGGCCTAGATTTTTCTTTTTGTGGTTTATAGTCAAGACATGAAATAGAATGTTTTTTGATGCGGAATTACTTGTACACCTGGCAAATTATTTTATAGATTTTTATTTACTCAATATCTAGACATTTTCTTTCATTGCGTAGTAATAACTATGTACAATGTATCAGCCAATTGTGTTTTTAAAACACATTTCTTATTAAAGAATGTTATAATGAAGACAGTTCAAAGGTTTTTATTTTTGAAACTTGACATCATTTTTAGAATGGTTACAGGAATATATTTGTAGAACTTGAGTTTCTTCAGGTTACAGGGATAGTAAAAACTAATAAGGTATTTCTTATGTTTCAAGAAGTTCTAGGATCTTCAGTTAAATACTTTGAAAATGATTTGGGTAAAAAATAGTGACAACTTTATCTAAATACAGATGTAACACAAATGCTTCCTATTAAATATCTTAAGTGTTTAATTTTCTTGATTTCCTTATGTGTTGCGGAACTTGAGCAACTCTGAATTTTTGTGCAGCTAGATCATGTCATATTAGTATTCATGCAGTGCTGCTTTTGATCTTGGAGGTAATCCCCTGTAATCACAAACTTTAAAGAATGTTAAGATAAACTTTCTAAGTTGATATATTTTGCATTAGTAAAAATACATAGGATTAGAAAAGACACTGTGTGAAACCTATGTAGTTTTTTTTCTTGCTTACATTTGGCTTTGTATTTCATATTTTGAGCTGTGGTTGTTTATATTTCACAGGCTTGTAATTTCTTTTTTAACTAGTGAATGTGCTATGTGAAAAATTATAGGTTAAATTTGAGCCTCAGTTTTATCTTTTACATCTTCTAATCTTTTATATTTTGGAATTGATATTTTTAAATTTTAATACATTAAAGTTTTTTATATCATAGTCCTCATAGCAATAGCAATTGCTACTATTGTTTGTTAAGTAGAGTTTATTCACATATCTCTTCAGTGCTCTAGTTTGACATTTTGACAAACCAGCAGGAATTTTATGTACAATCGTATAGTCACATTCTACAATACTATTAAGAAAACTGATAGGTTAAAGAAATCTAGGTTGTTTTTAGTTTATCAATAGTAGTTCATTTAAAAAATAACTTTAGACAAATATGCTTTTCTAGTTAGTCATGATTGCTTATATGAAATAAATAATGATAACAGATTTTACTAGGTTACTTTTGTGGTGCTCTGCTGACTTATTTCATTTTTGATATGCTAAATAACATTCTAGATTTTCAGTCGAAAAACACAGTCCTCATAATGCTATAGACTTTCCTCAGTGGATTAGGAATGTGAGTGACCGGGGTAAAAGTCAGTTGGAAAGCTTTCATTTTTGAAACTAATGTTTTCTTTTTCTTAAATAGGCATTATCCTTTACAAAATGGTTTACATAAGAAATTATTTAGAAATGGTTGTATTGAGAGGATCAATGAAACATTTGGTAAAAGCAAATCTTTTATAATTCAATTGATTCTATTTTAAAAATTTCAATATTTGATTATATCAAGGAACTATTAATATTGCTGTGATAATGATGTGGTTCTATAACAAAGAATCTATAGTTTTTATATGTTCTAAGGATGTAGGGTTGAAATGACAGGAGGTCTGGGACAGGTGAATAAGAATAGCTAAATTTGATAACTTGTTGAATTTGGGTAATGTGTCTGTAGGGGTTCATTCCTTTTTTTTTTTTTTTAAATTTAAATAGATTTAGGGAATACAGGTGTTTTTTTCTTAGATGGGTGAATTGTGTAGTGGTGAAGTTAGTGTGCCTATCACCTGAATAGTGTACATTGTACCCAATAGGTAATTTGATCCTTAACCTCCCTCCCACTGTCTCCTCTTCTGAGTCTCCAAAGCCCATTATCCCACTCTGTATGACCATGTATACCCATTGTTTAGCTCTCACTTATAAGTGAGTACATGCAGTATTTGTTTTTGTTTCTGAGATACTTCACTTAGGATAATGGCTTTGAGTTCCTTCCAAGTTGCTATGAAAGACATTATTTCATTCTTTTTCATGGCTGAGTAGTATTCCATGGCATATTATATGCCACATTTTCTTTGTCCACTCATCAGTTGGTGGGCACTTTGGTTGATACCATATCTTTGCAATTGTAAATTGTGCTTTGATAAACATATGAGTACATATGTCTTTTTGATATAATGACTTTTTTTCCTTTGGGTAGATCCTCAGTGTTGAGATTGCCGTATTGAATTATAGGTCTACTTTTAGTTTTTTTAGGAACTAAATACTGTTTTCCATAGAGGTTGTACTAAATTACATTCCCACCACCAATGTATAAGTGTTCCCTTTTCACCATGTCTGTGCCAACATCACTTGTTTTTTGACTTTTTAATAATGGCCATCTGACTGGTGTATGATGGTATCTCATTGTGGTTTTAATTTCCATTTCCCTGATGATTAGTGATGTTGAGCATTTTTTCATATTTTTGACCATTTGTATATCTTACGAAAAATGTGTGTTTATGTCTTTTTGCCTACTTTTTAATGGGATTATTTATTTATTTTTTATTTTTTTGCTGATTTGTTTGAGTTCCTTGTATATTCTGGATTTTAGTCCTTTGTTGGCTGTATAGTTTGTGAATATTTTCTCCCATTCTGTAGGTTGTCTATTTACTCTGTTGATTATTTTCTGTGCAGAAACCTTTCATTAATAGTTTAATTAAGTACCATTTACTTATTTTTATTTTAGTTGTATTTGCTTTTAGGGTCTCTTAGTTATAAATTTTTTGCCTAAGCCAATGTCCAGAAGAGTTTTTCCTGGGTTTTCTACTAGAATTTTTATGGTGCCAGGTCTTTCATTTAAGTCTTTAATCCATTTTGAGTTAGTTTTTTTGTATGGTGAGAGGTAGGGATCCAGATTCCTTCTTCTGAATTTGGCTGTCCAATTTTCCCAGCACTATTTATTGAAAAGGGCATCCTTTCCTCAGTGTCCCAGTGTATGTTTTTGTCTGCTTTGGTGAGGATCAGTTGGCTGTAGGTATATGGTTTTATTTGTAGGTTCTCTATTCTGTTCCATTGATCTACGTGTCTATGCAAGTACCATGATGTTTTTGTTACTGTATCTTGTAGTATAATTTGAAGTTGGGTAATGTGATACCTCCAGATTTGTTTTTTTTACTTAGGATTACTTTGGCTATTCTGGCTCCTTTTTGGTTCCATGTGAAATTTAGGATTGCTTTTTCTAATTCTGTGGAAAATGACATTGGTATTTTGTTTAGAATTACATTGAATCTCTAAATCACTTTGCACAGTATGGATATTTTAACTGTATCGATTCTTCCAATCCATGAGCATGGAATGTTGTTCTTTTTTTGTGTCATCAGTGTGATTTCTTTTGTCAGTATTTTATGGTTTTCCTTGAAGAGATCTTTCACTTCCTTGGTTAAGTATATTACTAGGTATTTTATTTTTTGCAGCTATTGTAAATGATGCTGAATTCTTGATTTGATTCTCATCTGTTACTAGTGTATAAAAGCGCTACTGATTTGTGTACGTTAGTTTTGTAACCTGAAACTTTACTGAATTGATTTATCAAATCTAGGAATATTTTGGATTAGTCTTTAGAACTAATAGATATAAGATATAAGATCATATCATAAGCAATGATATGATAGTTTGACCTCCTCTTTTCTGATTTGGATGTCCTTTATTTCTTTCTCTTGCCTGATTGCTCTTGGTAGGACTTTGAGTACTTTGTCGAATAGAAGTGGTAAAAGTGGGCATTCTTGTCTTTTTTCCATTCCTAAGGGGAATGCTTTCAACTTTTCCCCATTCAGTATGATGTTGACTATGGATCTGTCATATATGGTTTTTATTATTTTGAGTCATATTCTTTTTAAGCCTAGTTTGTTAAGGGTTTTTTATCACAAAGAGGCACTGGATCTTATCAAATGCTTTTTTGCATCTATTGAGATGATCATATGGTTTTCATTTTTAAATTCTGTTTGTGGTGGATCAAATTTATTGACTTGTGTGTGTTGAACTATCCTTGCATCCCTGGGATGAAACCCACTTGATCATGGTGAATTATTTTTTTGATGTGTTGTTGGATTCAATTTGCTAGGATTCAATTTTGGATTCAATTGTATTGAGGATTTTTGCATCCATGTTCATGAGGGATATTGGTCTGTGGTTTCCTTTTTTTGCTGTCTCCTTTTCTGGCTTTAGTATCAGGGTGATACTTGCTTTGTAGAATGAGTTAGGGAAGATTTCTTCCTTTTTGATGTTATGGAACAATTTCAGTAGGATAAGTTTCAATTCTTCTTTGTAGGTCTTGTAGAACTTGGCTATGAGTCCATCTGGTCCTGGGATTTTTTTTGTTGTTGTTGGGAGATTTTTTTTTATTACTGACTTAATCTTACTACTAATTATTGTTCTGTTTAGGATTTCTGTTTCTACCTGATTCAAGCTTGGGAGGTTGTGTGTTTTCAAAACTTTATCCATTTCCTCTAGATTTTCTAGTTTGTGTGCATAGAGGTGTTCATAGCAGTGTCGGATGATTGTATTTCTGTGACTTTGGTTGTAATATCTCCTTTTTCATTTCTGATTGAGCTTATTTTTTTGGTTAATCTTGCTAGTGGTCTATTTTGTTTATCTTTTCAAAGAACCAACTTTTTATTGATCCTTTGTATTTTTTTTTTTTTGGTTTTAATTTTTTGACTTCCATCTTGATTTCATTGTTGATCCAAAGATTTCTCAGCAACAGATTAATTTTCATGTAACTGTATGGTTTTGAGAGTTCCGTTTCAATTGATTTCTATTTTATTCCACTGTGGTCTGAGAAGATACATGGTGTGATTTAGCTTTTTAAAAAAAATTGCTGGGACTTGTTTTGTGGCCTTCCATATGGTCTATCTTGGAATATCTTCTGTGTGTTGATTGGAAGAATGTATGTCCTGCACTTTTTGGTAAAATGTTCTGAAAATGTCTGTTAGGTCCATTTGTTCTAGAGTCTCCTTTAAGATCATTGTTTCTTTGGTGATTTTCTGCTTTAGGGCCTGTCTAGTTCTGTCTATAGAGAGTTGATATCTACCACTCTTTTGCTGATTATTTCATTTCTTAGGTCCAGTAGTATTTGTTTTATATATCTGGGAGGGCTGGTGTTAGGTCCTATGTATTTAGGTTTGTTATATCTTGTTAAATCAATCCCTTTATCATTGTATTAATGACCATCTTTATCTTTTTGCACTGTTGTTTATTTAAAGTCTGTTTTATCTGATATAAAAATAGCCACTGCTGCTCACTTTTGGTTTCTTTTTGCATGGAATATAATTTTTCATCCCTTTACCTTGAGCCTATAAGAATGTCTACCAGTTATATGAGTTTCTTATTGGCAACATATTGTTGAATTCTGGTTCTTTACCAATTCTTTTTCATTCTGTGTCCCTCAGGTGAGGTATTTAGATTGTTTACGTTCTATGGTAATACTGATAAGTGAGATACTGTTCCAGTCATCATGTTGATTTTTACCTAGTTGCTTGGTTTTTTCCCTTGTATTATTATCTTATAAGAATTGTGAGATTTCACTTTTGTATGCTTTTATACTGGTGGGTATTGACCGATCTTTTCAGTGTTTAGAGCATTTTTTTCTTGTAGGGCAGGTCTAGTGGTGAAAAATTCCTTTAGTGTTTGGTTTTCTAGGAAAGATTATATTTCTCCTTAATTTATGAAAGTTAGTTTTGCAAAATACAAAATTCTTGTCTGACTCATTCTGTTTAAGAAGACTAAAGATGGGACCTTAGTTCCCTTTGGGCTGTAAGGTTTCTGCTGAGAAGTCTTCTGTTGGTCCGATGGGTTTTTCTTTGTAAATAAGCTTATGGAATTTTCTCCTCATCTCTGACTTTGGCTGGACGGATGACTATGTGTCTTGGAGATGTCCTATTTGCAATGAATCTTCTAGAAGTTTGATGGCTTTCTTGTATCTGGATGTCTAAATATCTAGAAAGACCAGAGAAGTTTTCTTTCATCGTTCCCTCAAATAAGTTTTCCTTTTGCTTTTTCTTATTTTTCCTCAGGGATACCATGAATCTTATGTTTGGGCACTTTACATAATTCTAAATCTCTTGTAGAAACTTTGTTCATTTCTTTTGATTCTTTTTTGCTTTAATTTTTAACTGACTGGGTTAATTCGAAAGCCTTATCTTCAAGCTCTGAAATTCTTTCTTATTCTTGGTCTAGTTTGTTATTAAAACTTTCCATTATATTTGGAAATTCCCTAAAAGACTCTTTGATTTCCAGAAATTCTGTTTTTTTTTTTTTAGTATCTATCTCTTTAGTGCATTTTTCATTTATGTTTGAATTATTATTTTGGTTTCTTTGTGTTATTTTAAACTTTCTCATCTATCCTGTTGAGCTTGTTTGCCATCCATATTTTGAATTCCATATTTGGCATTTTAAAAATTTCCTTTTGGTTGGAGTCCATTGCTGAAGAGCTAGTCTTATCCTTAGGGGTGTTTAAACAGCCTGTTTTTTCATATTGTCAGAATTATTATGCTGATTTCTTCTCATATGGAACCTCTTCCTCGGCTCAAAACAGATAGCTTTATGTCTCATCTGTTCTCCTCTGCTAGGAAGTCTGTTGCTCATTGTAGAGTGGAAGATGTACACGGCCTTTTGGCTCATGCAGGCAGGTACCCACTGTGGTGTTGCTGGCAATTTGAATCATGTAAAGTACTAGGGGCATGTTCATGTGCCAGCAGTGGTGGACTAGGTTAGGTAATCCCCAGTTCCCAGGCCCCTGGATGGTATGCTTTAGTCCTGGGGAGGACCAGACCAAGACTGGGCTAGAAAACTTGCCCTGAAGCTTCCCTGAGTTTGGGTGCTGGCTGTGATAGTGATGTGTGAGGTGATCCCCTGCTCAGGCCAGGAGAAGGGCAGATGCACTATGAGCTTGGGACAGGAAGGGTGGGCCTCTCTTGATGAGATTAGCAGAGATAGATAACTGTGGGACATACAAGCTGCTCACACATCCCTTCCTCAGCAGTGACAGCAGTCTCTGCCCTTTAGGGGCATAAAATCACCTAGATTTTCAGATCTCACCCTGGCCCAGCTCAGCAGAGGTGGTGGAGGCAGCTCAACCTTCTGTGTGTGGGACTGCCTGACTGGCTGTGGGCTATGGCTGACCTGTTCTGACAGGGGAAGTGTGATTGTGCCAGGGACTTGCCTCCATGAAGGCTCGGCTCCCCCTAGAATAGACAGGCAGCTTGGGAAGAAGACTGCTAGCCCCACCCTCTAGGGGAGGTTCCCACATCTATGTCCCTTCCTAGGCTCCAGTGTTGCTTCTGCCCTGAGCTAGGGCCACTCCACTACCCTGTGGACTCCTCTCTGCACTCATGTCTTTGCTCAGAGGGGTGCAGACAACTTCAGATCATAAGCCAGGGACTCTCTGGAGCTGGAGAGTGTGCATTCTGCTGTCCTCTGACCTAAAAAGTGTTCGTGGTACTTCCCAGTCCCCTTGGGGTAGCCCTCCCTACAGGTCAGAGCTCCAATAATACTTCTGCTCTCCTGTGTCTTCCTGTTCCTTTGTGGTTGTCACAGTCCAAGTGGGTGCTGGGGAATGTTCATTTGGGATCCAGTGGCAGGGAGAATGAGGGGCTGTGATTCCCCCAGCAGGATAGAGGCACCCAGCATGTTTTTAGGCAATATTGTATCCACTGTCTGGGTTCGAGACTGGTATTGGGAAGCGACCCTACATAGGCCTGCAGCCCACTGCTCTGTTCCCAGGAAGCTCTCAGTTTAATGATGGCAGTAGCGCCTGGATTCATAAGGGTAGAAGGGCTCTCTGACAAGCTGGGAGCTGGTGGACTGCCACAGGTGTGAGAGGAGGAAAAGTAAACACTCCCATGTACCCTTTCCACCAGACTCCAACTCCATTGGGGATCTGTCTCTGCTGAAATCTTGCTCCTTCTTGTTCCGCTCCACACCTTTTTCCTATAAGATTGCTAAGGGTATGTTTTGGCACCTTTCCCTCAGTATTTCACCTGGGCTATGCTTTTTCACCTGAAATTGTAAATTTTTGGAACATTCTGCCCATTGATGTCTCTAGTTGGCTATCTTGTCCCCTCCTTCTGAGGGGTTCATTATTTACTTCTTTTGTATGTGTTTATAAAATGGTATTATATTATAAAAATCAATTGGAGGTTACCAGGGGCTAGAAGAGGAGCGTTAGGGAATTATTCTTTAATTGGTACAGAGTTTCTGTTTGGGATGATGAAAGGTCTGAAAACAGATAGTGGTGATGATGGTACAACATTGTAAACATAATGCCACTGAATTGTACAATTAAAAATGGTTAAAGTGGTTCGGTTTTGGTTATATGTATATTTTATAGTAAAAAATCAATAAAAGCAAGTACATTAATAGCAGTAATCCCCAGAATCGTCATGTTTTAGGGAAAACCTTTGGAGATGGGGTAGTGGATAGGAGAAGAAAGAAAAGGAAGGAGGATGATGAACAGGGTACTGGGTGTTGCTAAAGTGGTAGCTAGCTCCAGGGAAATAGTCAGATCTCTGGGGCTGGGAGGGCTGATGAACTAGCTCTCCAGATGTGTTGTAAAGTACCTTTTCTTTTCTTCTTCCTCTCCGTTTCTCATTAACTTTTTCCTATTTCAGTATGGAGAGGAATAGGAAGGAAAAGCACTCATGTCATTTCAGCACCCATAGAGCAGTGTTCTTCTAATTGCAGGTTAGTGGTTTGTGAGATGTTTAGTAGGCTGCTACCAACATTAAAAAAAAAATTAAAAATATCAAGTGCATTGTACATAGTATAAATATAATTATTATGAAAATTTTGTTTTAATTATATAACATGTATGCATGTGGCATTGTGATGTAAAATGTATTGATTACAGTGTGGTGGTTTTTGAAAAGGTAATAGTATGGAGGATATTGGCAACTACCTAGCCACTAGAAAGCAAATGTCAAAATCTGTACAAGGGGGCTTGGAAAATAAGTCAGCATTTCACCCTATTTTTAGACATTAATCACTCAACCAGGAGGAACAATTGACCAGGAATAGGTGACAAGGCATATCAGCGTATGATGACTAAGCTATGAATGTGCAAAGTTAGGGAAGTAGGTATGGTGGCTTGGAGATGCTAATCTCATTGTGGGGCTTTTGTATCAGTGAGAAATGTGTATTAATTGGTAATTACTTATGAACTTTTTCGGGTAGGTCCTTCTTGTAATTTGTTTATTAGCAGAACATGACACATAGTAGATGCTAAGTAAAGTTCTCTTTATGTTTATACAAGTATTATGTTAAAATGTGCAAAAGTTTGATAATATTAGATAAAGGTTATTTAAAATACTAGGTAGAGACTGTCATGTTGTTTTAACATTTTTAAAAATAATTTACTGGTTTATTTTTAGCTGGAAATCATCGTCATGGTATATTATTCCAGAGCAAGCAAAGGAGAATAGTTAATAGGATTATATTCCTGTCTGTCTCACCAGACAAAACAGAACTTAAATTATACTTGTACTGTTTACTGACTAGGTAGCTTGGATAAATTTTGTGACCTTTTTGGGTTTCTGTTTCCTCACTATGAAATTGCTTCATAGGGTTTTAAATAAAATGAAGTGATTTACATAAAATGCCTGGAGTTTTATGCTCAGTAAATGCTTGTTGCTATTAATGTCAGAGCCCTCTTTCTTCACTTCAAATTCTTGTAAAGTCTGTAATCTTAAATCGATCTTTTGCTTTAGTTTTGTGATTGTTGGGAATATTATTTTTCTATGATCAAGAACAAACATTCAGAGCTTAAGAAACCTTGTTTATTTACAAATTAAAAACAAATGATAGATAGTCTCTCTGCTCTAGAAGTATTTCATTTCCTGAAATATTGTATGGACAATGAGTGAATTATTTTATCAGATTAGCTCTATTAAAGGAACTTCATATAATGATTACATGTAAAGGGAGTTGAGAAGTCCTATAACAATCAGCTGTTAACACTAAACTATTTGCAAATTATGCCCTTATTCCTTGTCTTCAAGATGATTTCCTTTCAACTTTGATATTTTATGGTCTTAAAAAACTGTAAGAAATATGTTTAATGGATAAAGATATATCTTTTTAACTGATCGATCTACTTGGATTTGTCTTGAAAAAGGACTGAGTTTTGTGGATTTAAATGATAAGTCACTGACAGGAGGTCTTTAACATTTTTCCCCCTCCTAACAGATGTCTTGGCCTGCAGTGACTCCAAATCCCATAATCCTTCCAATTTTCCCCTCTACTAAATAAGTTTCAAAAAAAGTGACATTTTTATTATAAGTGATTGACTTAATTCAGGCAAATATTGCAGCTGAGTAAAGACTTCATCTCAGTCAGAAACACTTTGGTATGAATAAAATGTTAGATCCTTTATTTTTACTTTTAAGAATTTATGTACGATGTTCTCTGTCTCTGTATTCAGAATGTTTTTTGTGTAATGAGCTTTCTTGAAGATTGAAAGTTTTAATGCTCTGTGTGCTAAAGTGTTACACACTATTTGATGCATTCTTTCTTAAATGACATTTAAAAACAGAGTCAGTCAGGATTCTTTCAGAAAATAGTAACCTCACTAGGTCTTTCAACAGAGGAAAGCTAATCCAAGAACTAGTTCTACAGGTAGTGGAATTCTCAGGAGCTAAACAGTGGACTGTGAGATAACCCAGGTATTAAACAACAGCAGGAAGCCTCCATGCTACCCTTAGGACAGAAAGGAAGATGAGAAAAGGTGATGTTACAATAGTATAGAAGTGTGGGGAAACTAGAGCCATAGTAGGGGTGTGTGATGGGAGCTGGGACATCAGAGGGTTGAACTGTTTGGAAAGAACTGGAGTTATGCCTGAGACAAAGCTTGGGTCTGTAAGTATTTAGTTGACTAGCTCAACAACTACATTGCCAGTGTATAATATTAATCAGTACACCTGTACGCCTGTGGAGCACTAGCTATTGAGAAGACTTTGGGGAGAAAAAAAACCTCTTTTTTTAAATGTTGGAGAGAATTCTCTATAAACCAATATTAAGATCAGCATTTCAGTTCAACTCAAATATTTACCCAGAGCCACTGTGATAGGTTAACAAGCTATAAAGATAAAAGCACTTGGTTCTTGAGTTTGCGGTGCTCATAGTGTACTGGAAGAGATAGTTAAAAAAAAAAAGATAATTTTGATTTCAACAGAATGTGTGATAAGTTAGAGATGGGCACATGTTTTTGTATGAACCCAAGATGGGGGGCAGTCTTGTAGTTTGTAGAACACTTTCAGCAGGTTAGGAAGAGAGCTGAGCTTTGAAGGCTTGGTCAGTGCTGATAGAGAGTAGAAGGAAAATTGCTGGGAAAAGGAAAAGCATGAGCAGAGGCACAAAAGCCTGAGAGAGTTTAAAACGTGTAAGGAACTTGAATCTTGTCACTGTTGCGGGAGCATCAAGTTTGTAGCATATAGTAACATAAAATGAGGTTGGAGTGCCAGGGAGAGGCTGGTTATTTTTATGCTCGGGCAGACAGGAAGCTATTTGAAGGGAAGGTTAAGTGGCTTGGATTCACTTTATTTTCGCTGTACTTTTCCAGTGTGGAAGATGAGTTCAGGAGGATAGTATAGTGGAGATAGAAGACCTATTAAGATGATATTATTAAATATAATAATCTAAGCAATAGAGAAGTGGTGGACATAAACTTTCAGTGGTATCTTCTTTTTATGTCTTAAGTTATTCATTTTACTAAGTGCCTCCTAGTGCCAAGCTTCTTAGCACATCCCCCACTCTGCTACACCCTTCTTTTATGTTATTTGAAAATTCAAAGTAATCTAACTTTAAAACAAAGAATGGACTAAATGCTATTTTGTTTTCAAGTTGCACATGCCTCCCTGGATATACTTACTCTCCTTGAAAAAAATCACTGTTATAGGGCTGGAAACAGGAGTTAAGTGACAGACCTTGTTCTCCAAAAGCAGAAATGGGAACCACTAATCATGATCTAGTATTCTCCAGAGTGCTGGAAGGTTGGTATGCTCTCCTGGAGCCTGGTGACTACTGTTACTGAAGTATAATGGAATGCAGTAATTTCACAAGAACTTGAAATAAATTTCCTGCATTCCCTAATGTAACTTCTTATATTGAAGAGTGACAAATTAGCAGTGTGATATTTAAGTTTAGTAAATATATCTTTTAAAATGCCCAAATCTGGCATTTGAATAAGATTTACTGTACAAATTGATTTTAATGTATATTCTCTAATTTATTCCGATAATACACGTGAGATAGGTGTTGTTATTAGTGTTGTTTTCTTTCTTTATTTCCCTTTTTCCCTTCCTTCCTACCTTCTTTTGCGGGTTTAAGTCTAGATTGTCTTAAACTCTAATGTACTAGAGTTTTTACTATACCATAGATGAGTAAGGCAGAACTTTTATCCTCAAGGAGTCTTTAATTTAATGGGGGTTGACAGTATTAAGTCATAATACAAAAAGGCTTAAGATATAAGTTAAATAGAAATGTAAGCACTGTGTTGAGGGAATTTAAAGGAAGAAATTAATCTTATTTTACAGTGTCTAAGACATACTATTTATTTTTACATTTTAACATCTCTAAAATTGACACGTCTTACTATTTGACGGCGTCTTAGATTTGAGGAAAGTTGTGTCTTGAAAATAATAAAGGCATATAGGTCCTGGAAGATGAGGAATTTTGTTAAGTGGAGAATGCTCTAAGAAAAAGCACCCAGGCATGAAAGCTATGATGTGCTAAAGCAGCAGTCCCCAACCTTTTTGGCACCAGGGACCGGTTTCATGGAAGATAATATTTCCATGGATGGCGGTAGGTGGTGCTGAGGAGGAGGCAGTGCTCAGGCAGTGATGTGAGCGATTGGGAGCGGCTATAAATGCAGATGAAGATTTGCTCCCTGGCCTACCACTCATCTCCTGCTGTGCTGCCTGTTCCTGTTCCTCAGTTTCATGGAAGACAGTTTTTCCATGGACAGGGGTGGGATGGGGGGAGGCAGAGCTCTGGCAGTGATGCGTAGCCCGATTCCTAACAGGCCACAGACCGGTACCAGGTCGCAGCCCGGGGCTTGGGGACCACAGCGCTAAAGGAAAGATAAGTGCTTTTGAGAGGCTGACTTTAGGCATCACAAATGACATAAAAAGAGATGACATTAGGTAGGTGGGTTGAATCTATTTCATGGGAGACTTTGAAGATCAAGCTGTGGAGAGGTGGAATTTTATTCTGTGGTGAATAGGAAGCTAGTGAAGGGGTTTTGAGAAGGAAAAAGTTTGATACATTTTAGATTTTGAATTTTTTGACGTGTATTTGGGAATATAATGTTATATTGGAGAGGAGAGGCATTGAAGGAAGGGAAATTGTGCTATTTTAAAGTAATGGCTTTATTAATCAAGGGAAAAGGAAGAAAGATATTGTGGAAGTAGAAATGACAGAAATTGGTGACTGACTGAATGTGGGGTGGGGTGAGTGGTAGTGAAGTAGAGATATCAGAGTTGTAGCTGAGACCAGGTATACTGAAGTAGGAAAATAAATTTGACTTTTGTGATTGATGTGACTCCTTCAGTCATTCATATGGCAGGAAGTGGGGAAATTCGTGTCTGGAGGTCAGAAGAATGGTCAGGGCTGATGACAAAGATTTAGGAGATATCTGTAGATGAATTTATAATTGAATACATTTTAGGGGATGAGATCCTTGAAGAGAGTAAATGGAGAATATTAGAGAGCCAGGGAGAACTATCTATATTTTTAAAACAGCTTTATTGAGATGTAATTCATCTCAAGGGGGGGACAAGGGCAATATATGTTACCTTAACATTTGTACCCCCATAATATGCTGAAATAAAAAATAAATAAATAATTTAAAAGGTCTGGGAGAATTATACCAATATAAACTGTTAACATTACTAATCAGAAGGGTGACTCGTGGTAGGGAGAACTTCCACATTCTCTATGTCTTTACAATAATCTTGTCTCATCAGAAAAAATAAAGGTATTTCCATTTAGGAAAAATACACATTACATCTTCTCACTAGCAGGATACGAAGACTTGGCTGTCAGCAATGGAGTAGCATTAGCCTGGGAATCTGTGCTGGGAACGTAATCTCATTCTGGAAGGCAGAGGCAACTGACTAAGACTGTGGCTGTGAGGGAACTAATCTGGTTTCAGAATATGTCCCCAGAAGGGTGACCAGCAGTCCACATTACAACAGTTAAGGGAGAACTGATACCCACATAATCTTGTTTGTGAGTCACAACTGGCCCTAGCATTTTCAGGACAATGGTGTACCCTGGTTTCTAGGTGTATAGCAGCATCTTGCTTTGGGAATGAGCAGTAGAGGTGTTCATCTGGGTGAAATAGCAACTAAGGGTTAAAGGCAGAAAAAGCAGGCGAGAGTTTGTAAATCCAGCCCTGGACAAAAAGCTGATCTCAGGGCAGGACTCTGCTTTCAACAGAGAATTGAGGTAACAACAAGGAACCAGAGCAGAATCCTAGCCAGGCCCAGGGACGGATGTGGGGATGAGCACAGAGGCTGCAGCTAGGTGGGCACGCCTCATGCCAAGATCCACAGGATCATTCCAGAGTCCGTGTGCTGGTAATGGCAGAGAAGCTGCCTGGTTTAGCCCCAACCTTGGCTCTCCTTGGTTGAGGGACTGGGAAACAGACTGAAAGGTTTCAGTATCCAAATTAGGGCAACACTGGGCTGGCACAGTCAACACCAGCTGTTAGGATATGGTCTTTCTCACCAAAATTATGATAATTTTTTTCTCTTATTCTCACCAGTTAAAATGTAGATAAGATAATGTCTAGACCCAAGAGTAGGTTTTCTGAAAATTTATAGAACATCTGATTACCAAGGCCAGCATTGCCTGCTTAGTAACTGTGAGCCTTTGAGATCCTGAGTTAACTTAAAAGAAGATAAAGAGATTCTGTTCCACCGAATCTTAGAAAATTTTATTGATGCCACAGTGTCCATCTGCAATCAAGGCAACTAGCATGTGGCCTGTCCAGTCAGCTTCACAAATGACATTCAGAATAAGGACTCTATGAAAGAGGAAAAAAAATCAATCTATCCTCATCTAGTGGCTATGATTGTTCCCTTTCTCTTGTTCTTGTTTGCCCAAGAAAGTCAGTCCCTTCTTACCTTCCCCCTAAAAGCTCTCAGCATCTTGAGACATGAAGCTAAATGGGTTGGCATTTCAGGCTCCACCCTTTCCAGAATCAAGAGATCCAAGTTGATCCAAATTTGAATCGAAAGATCAAAAATATAGATCCTATAAATAAACTAGGAGAAAAGGAAAGGTATAATATTCTAAGACTGTCAGCAGCTGTTTCCTGGGTAAGGAAGTGCTGGGTGCTGGAGTGGAGCTGTAGCAGTGCTGTGGGATCACCCATTGCTGGCCCTCCTCTCCTAACTGCTGCTAAAGGCAGGAGTTCAAAACAGCCCCAATTCCAATTGAAATGATTACCAACACAGTCTTGTTTTATTCAAAGGCTCTTAAAGTCAAAATATTAAATTTATTTCAATGATGTTCTGATTTTCAAATGATGCTTCTTTGGAAGACAGGTATTTCTACTACTAAAAAAAAAAAAAGTTGCCAGTTCACCTATTTAAAAGTACATAATTCAATGGCTTCCAGATATTCACAGAGATGTGCATCCATCATTAGAATCAAATCTTGCACCACTTAGCCATTGGCTTCTCCAGTTCTGCAAAAAAGATATTGGAGTTTTGATAAGGATTGCATTGAATCTGTAGATCACTTTGGGTAGTATTGACATCTTAGCAATAATAAATCTTCCTATCCAAGAACAGAGGATGTCTTTTTATTTAGGTCTTCTTTAATTTCTTTCAGGGATATTTTGCAATTTTTCAGTGTACAAATCTTTCACCTCCTTGGTTAAATTTATTTCTAGGTATTTTATTCTTTTAGATGCTATTGTAAATAGAACAGCTTCCTTAATTTCCTTTTTGTGTTCTTCATTGCATATATATGGAACACAACTGATTTTTCTGTGTTGAACTTTGTTGAAATTGTTAGCTTCAGTAGCTTTCTTTTGAATTCTTTGGGGTTTTCTATATATAGGATTATTTCATCTGTAAATAGAGATAGTTTTACTTTGTGCTTTTTAATTTGGATGCCTTTTGTTCATTTATTTTTTTTCTTGTTGTTCGGGCTAGAATTTCAGTATATTGTTGAACAATGGCAGTGAAATTGGGCATCGTAACCTTCCTGATCTTAGGGGGGAGTGCTTTCAGACTTTAAGCATTGAGTATGCTGTTAGCTCTGACTTTTTTATAAGTGTCCTTTTCCATCCTAAGGAAGTTTCCTTCAGTTTTTCATTTTCCTAAGTTTTTTTTTTTTTTTTTTTTTAAATAACAGAAGGGTGTTTGGATATTTTCAAATGCATTTTCTGGATCAATTGATATGTTTATGTGTTTTTTCTTTGTTCTATTAGTGAGTATTACATTGATTTTCTTATGTTTAATCATCCTTTCATTCCTGTGATAAATCTCACTTGATCCTGGTGTATAATCATTTGAATATGCTGTTAGAGTTGGTTTGATAGAATGTTGAGGATGTTTGCATTTATATTCATAAGATATATTGGTCTGTTAGTTTATTTTCATGTGATGTGTTTGTTGTTGGTATTAAAGAAATGCTGGCTTCACAGAATGAGTTAGGAAGTTTCCTTCTTTAACTTTTGGGAAAAATTTGAAATGACTTGGTGGTAATTCTTTAATTGTTTGGCAGAATTCACCAGTGAAGCCATCTGTTCCTAGAGTTTTTCTTTGTTAGAGGTTTTTGGTTATTGACATGTGTTAGTTGTTATAGATCTGTTGATTTTTCTATTTTTTTTCTTGAGTCAGTTTGGATAATTTGTTTCTAGGAATTTGCTCATTCTTGTAAGTTTTCTAATTTGTTAGCACATAGTTGTTTATAGTATACTTTTTTTTTTTTTTTTGAGACAGAGTCTCACTCTGTTGCCCTGGCTAGAGTGCTGTGGTGTCAGCCTAGCTCATAGCAACCTCAAACTCCTGGGCTCAAGCGATCCTTCTGCCTCAGCCTCCCTAGTAGCTGGGACTACAGGCATGTGCCACCATGCCTGGCTGATTTTTTCTATATATTTTTAGTTGGCCAATTAATTTCTTTCTGTTTTTAGTAGAGATAGGGTCTCGCTCTTGCTCAGGCTGGTTTCAAACTCCTGACCTTGAGCGATCCTCCCGCCTTGGCCTCCCAGAGTGCTAGGATTACAGGCGTGAGCCACCGCACCCAGCCTATAGGATACTTTTATAATGCATTTTATTTCTGTATGGTTGGTAGTAATGCTCTCACTTTCATTTATGATTTTAGTTGTGTCTTTGCTCTTTTTTCTTCATTACTCTAACTAAAAACTTAATTGTGATGATATTTTTGAAGAGCCAACTTTTGGTTTTGTTCCTTCTCTATATTGTTTTTCTTTATTTTACTTATCTCCACTCTAATCTTGATTAATTTCTTCCTCCTAGTAGCTTTGGGTTTTTTTCAGTCCTTAAAGTCTAAAGTTAGGTTATTAATTTGGCATCTTTCTTTTAACGTAGATGTTTACAGCTGTAAACGTCCATGTGAACAATGCCTTCACTGCATCCCGTAAGTTTTGGCATGCTGTGTTTTAATTTCTCTTCATCTCTTAATTTCTGATTTCCCTTGTGATTTCTTCTTTGACCCATTGATTGTTTAAGATTGGTATTTAATTTCCACGTATTTATGAATTTTCCAGTTTTCTTTCTGTTATTGATGATAGCTTTATTCCATTGTGGTCAGAAAAGATACTTTGTATGATTTCGGTATTTTTAAATTATTGAGACTTGTTTTGTGGTGGAACATTGGTCTTTCCTGGAGAATGTTCTATGTATACCTGAGATGAATGCATATTCTCCTGTTATGTGGAATGTTCTATATATGTCTGTTAGGTCTAGTTGATTTTTAGTGGTGTTTAAATCTTCTTTTTTCTTATTGATCGTCTTGCTCCCTTATTGAAAGCGGGCATTGACGTCTTCATTTTATTGTAGAATTGTCTATTCTTTGATTTTGTCAATGTTCTCCATTTGCATTTAAAGTAATTACTGATACTTTAAATCATATACTAATACCATTTTGTCTTTCATTTTCTGTAAGTCTTAATACCTTTTTTGTCCCTATTTCCTCAATTACTGTCTTTTGTGTTTGATTGATTTTTGTAGTGAACCATTTTGATTTCCTTCGCATTTACTTTTGTGTGTATTTTTAGATATTTTCTTCATGGTTGCCATGAAGATTACTATTAACATGCTAAATTTATAACAGTCTAGTTCAAATTGATACCAACTTAACAACAATGGCATATATATCTTTGTTTCTATACACCTTTGTCGTCTTCTTTATGTTGTTCTTTGTGATAGATTCTTTTCACATTGTGTCCAATAACATAGATGTATAATTTCTTTATTTTAAAAATCCTATAGGCATTAAAAATGAGGTTACAAACAAAAAATACAATAATAGTGGACTTTGCATTTGCCCATGTGTTTTGCCTTCACTGGAGATCTTTTTTTCTTCATAAGACCTTCAGTTACTTTCTAATGCCCTTTCATTTAGAATTAAGGACTCCTTTTAGCATTACTTATAGGACAGGTCTAGTGGTAATGAACTCGGTTGGCTTTTGTTTATCTGGGAAAGTGTTAATTTCTCCCTTATTTTTGAAAAGTTTTGCCAGATAGGTAATTCTTGTTTACAATTGTATTAGTCATGATTCTCTAGAGAAACCGAATGAATAGGAAATTTAGAGATAGATGAAGAAATTTATTATAAGTAATTGGTTCAGATGATTAGAGAGGCTGAAATATCCCAAGATTTGCAGTTGGCAAATTGGAGACACAGAAGAGCTGATGGTATGGCACCAGTTTGAAAATAATAAAGTAAAAACAATTTGGCATTGTCTTTTAAAATGGAACATGCATATAACCTGTGACACAATTCCACATCTAGTTAAGTGAGAGAACTTTTTGAATGTGTGCACCAGGAGATATGTTCAAGAATATTTTGTAGAAGCATTGTTTGTAAGAACAAAAACTTGTAAGTACTCAAATATATATCAGGAGATAGGATTAATAAGTTGTGGCATATTCATACATTGAATGTTACATAACAATGCAAATAAATGACCTACAGCCACATGAGGCCACATTGATTATCTTAGAAACATAATATTTAGTGAAAAAATATATGATGTTTCTTCACTGAAGTGTACATGTAGTATGATATGGCTTCTTGCTCTGTGAAGTACACTGGTGTGATCATAGCTCACTGCAGCTGCAAATTCCTGGGCTCAAGTGATCATCCCACCTCATCCTCCTGAGTAGCTGGGACCACAGGCATCCACTACCATGTCCCGCTAATTTAAAAAAAATTTTTTTTTGTAGAGATGGGGTCTTGAATATGTTACCCAGGCTGTTCTTGAACTCTTGGCCTCAAGTCATCCTCCTACCGTGGCCCTCCAAAGTACTGGGATCATAGGCATGAGCCACCATGCCTGGCCAGTATGATACTATTTTAAATGAAAAACTTCAAAACAAGTTGAAAACTAAGTAACATATCATTTAATTATACATAAATATAGGATAAAATATTAAGGAAAAATAAGGATATGATTAAGATAAAATTTTGAGTAGTGATTATTTATATATGAGATGGGGCAGAAGGATAGAATTGGGGGAAGAACACACAGGATCTTGAAGATGCTGGTATAATATTGTACTTCTTATGTTCAGAGGTAAGTTAATCATGTTCATTTTATTATTGTGCTTTATAACATGTATCCATATGTAATAAATATATTCTTTTGTATATATCAAGTACTTTATAATGCAAAGTTAAAAACTTTCATAAATGTTTCATATAAAAATTCCTTTTTCAACATAAAAATGAAATGCATAGGAAAAAGGCTCACCATTTCTAAAACTGAAATAATCACTATTGTTTTTTAATCAAGTGTTCTCTCCAGACTTCTCTCTTTATTGCCCCAAACCACCTTTTCAGGTCCTAAACTTTAGTGATACTTTTGACCTCTTAATCCTCAAATTAATTTAATAATGCTAAATGCTAGGGATAGTGTAATAAATATTTTTTTAAATAACTATTTTCTGTAGGATTAAATGAATAAAGACAGTCTTTTTACCCTGTCTTTTTGTCTCTTATGTCATTCAACAAGTTCATTCTGTTCTTATCTATATATCTAAATTAATCTTTCTTTCAGTTTGTAGGGTCTCCATCTGGATTTCAGACCCCCTGCCGCCACGCCTGTACTGTTTCTCGACTGACCTTTCTGTTTGTACTCTTCTCTTTCCTAGTTCATTCTTATTAATACTGGATTAATCTTTCCAAAACCCTGCTTTGATCATTCTGTATAGTTCTTCAGAAACTTTTAATGATTCCTTATTACAAAATGTTGAGGTGCATATGCTATAATTTGGGCACCGGCCTTCTGTAGTTTGGTTTTAACACAGGGCCGGCACTCATTGCTCCTTCCTTGAAGATCCAGATACCTCTTTCTAGCTGCCCGGCCTTTGAGCATGGTGCTGTGGATGAGAGGTGGGAAGGGATAGCTTGCCCGGATATTCTTACTATTCATGCTGTTGATAACCTTCAGACTTCCTCTTGCTTCAAATATATGGCTTTTGGGAGTTAGACCACTCTCTTAGCAACTCATGTATTTTGCAGCAATTTGTACTAGATTTCTTTTTTTTTTTTTTCAGTGAGATCTTGTTTTTTATCTTTCTGGTATTCCTCCTGGTTTCTGGTCTGCCTTGGTTTTCGAATCCGCTTATGGTTTGAATTATTATTGGTGGAATCACTATCATTTTAGTGTGTTATTAGACAAGGTTCTTTGGGTGCCAAAAACAGAAACCTGGATAAGCTTACCCAAAGTGGGAGTTTATATTAACAGTGCAACAAAGGTATCTCTCAGAACTGATAAGCAGGAATTACAATTCATTTTTACAGGGAGCTGAGAATCAGGAACTACAAATTTTGTATCAAATTTCTGTGGATTTGGTGTGGAAAGGGAAAGGCGAAGTGTATGTTTAGTACACCTTTTAATTTAGTCTGGCTCCACTTTAAGATTTAGTTTGCTCAATAGATTCTTTTACCGGTATGGGGTTTGGTAATAGGTATTCCCATTTTGTGACTGTCCAGTTGTACATGTCTAGTCTACTTTTGCATTTACTGACCAGCAATTAAAAGTGTAAGAGTGATGAATCTTCCATAAGTGATGACATCAATCAAAGTATTTCAAGTGACTTATGTAAAACTCTTTGTATGCTCTTGAAAGTTTCATTAAGAAATGTGGATCAAGTATCATAATTTTAAAGCCTCCAGGGGAAATAATTTTTATAAAGTTAGAATTAGTTCCTTATATTAATACTAAACGCATGTATGCCAAGAAAAAAGGGCTGACCAGAAAAAAGAAGAAGGCAATATAATGTAAGTAATTTTCCCTATTTAAGCTTAGGGTTTTCATGTTACAATTCCTCAGAAGTGGTACATATTTACCAGTTATTCTTGAATAGTTCTAGTAGCAGTCTTTCTTTGGAAAATTAGTCATTTATTTTATTGGAAAAACTTAAATAATCATGTTTTCAAGTTTTGGCAAAGATGTTTGGAAACGAGGTATTATATGACGATGGGACTGTAAATTGATGTAGCTATTGGAGAACAGTTGGGCAGTATCCAGTAAAATGGGAAATATACGTATAACTCATCAGTTTTACTTTTGTGTAGACTTTATTAGGATAGTGGTTCTTATTTTTTTTTTTTTGAGGCAGAGTCTCACTCTGTTGCCCAGGCTAGAGTGCCGTGGCGTCAGCCTAGTTCACAGCAACCTCAGACTCCTGGGCTGAAGTGATCCTTCTGCTTCAGCCTCCCGAGTAGCTGGGACTACAGGCATGCGCCACCATGCCTGGCTAATTTTTTCTATATATTTTTAGTTGGCCAATTAATTTCTTTCTGTTTTTAGTAGAGATGGGGTCTCGCTCTTGCTCAGGCTGGTTTCGAACTCCTGACCTTGAGCGATCCACCCGCCTCTGCCTCCCAGAGTGCTAGAATTACAGGCGTGAGCCACGATGCCTGGCCGAGGACAGTGGTTCTTAACAGGGATGATTTTACCCCTCAGGGAACATTGGGCAACGCCTGGAGACATTTTTGGTTGTCACACTTCGGGAATATTATTGGCATCTGGTGGGTAGAGGCCCGGGATGGTGCTCAACATCCTACAATTTATAGGATATACCCCCATAATAAAGAACTATCTAACTCAAAATGTCAAGGGTGCCAAGATTGAGAAACCATGCTTTAGAGAAGCCCTTACATGTGAACAAAGAGACTTGTTCAAGGATATTTGTTAAAGCATGAAATTTGAAAAATTAAAAATAAGCTGCACTCTGGGAGGCCGAGGTGGGTGGATCGCTCAAGGTCAGGAGTTCGAAACCAGCCTGAGCAAGAGCGAGACCCCGTCTCTACTAATAATAGAAAGAAATTAATTGGTCAACTAAATATATATAGAACAAATTAGCCGGGCATGGTGGCGCCTGCCTGTAGTCCCAGCTACTCGGGAGGCTGAGGCAGAAGGATCGCTTGAGCCCAGAAGTTTGAGGTTGCTGTGAGCTAGGCTGATGCCACGGCACTCTAGCCCGGGCAACAAAGTGAGACTCTGTCTCAAAAAAAAAAAAAAAAAGAAAAAGAAATAAGCTAAATGTCCACCGGGGGAATGGACAATAAAATGTTCCATGTACATATGATTTAGTACTTTATAATATAGTAGTTGAATGAAGTAGATAGATACATCAATAGATCTCAAAAATAGTGTCGAATGAAAAGAAGCAAGTGTTTTCAGTATGATCCCATTTATGAAAATTGAAAAAAGTATACCAAACACAATGTGGGAAATGAATTAGGCACATACCAATCTTATGATAGTGGTTGCTACTCAGAAGATGAGAAAAGAGGAATGGCTCTGGTGGTGGTGAATAGTGAGCTTCAACTTTATCTCTAGTTGTTCTTTTATAAATATACATAAAGTAAACCAAATATGGTGTTATATTTATGTGAATTTGAATGCATAGTGTGATGTCTGTTAAAAATTGTGGTTGGTGGGAAGATGAATATTTGTAATATTACTGTTTTTTTCTTACAGTTTTAAAATTTCTCAATAAAAAAAGCTCATCTATGAATTTTTCGTAGTACATAATACAGCACATTGCATGTTTGTGTTTCTTTTTTCAATTCTTCCTGTCCAGGAAGTTAACTTGACTCCCTATGGAGAGAAGTGTAACTATTTTTATGTATTCATTGTTTGTTTAGTTTATGTATGTGATTGTGAAGAAGCTATATTGACTGGTATTAACCATTAAATTTGTGCTTAATTCACAAAGATGAAAACCATCATAAAGAACTCCTAACAACTGTTTGTTTTACCTGATTTTTGTGTATTAGAATATATAGAAATAACAGGTTCTGTAGCAGAAACATGAAATATTTTCTCCCATTTAGACATTTTCACATTGATTTTGTTGTTGTTAAAATATTTGATGTATTTTAATCTTTTCAGTAACTATTCAGGAAATTAAATATAGATATGTCAGTGATTCTAGGAACTTTAAAATCTTAACTAACATTTTCTGAGTAAGTTACACTTAACTATGAAATTCCATAAATCTGTTTACGAGAGAAATGGGTATAATGTCATAGCCATTTTTTTTTTTTAGAACACAAGGATCAGTTTTTATATGGGCTAAAATATATTGACAGTAAAAAGAAGTGAGAATAGTGCATGACCTATAATTTTTTTTCTTAAGGTGATATAAAAATAAGTATCTCAAATACAGTGTAATTAAAAGTTATAATAACTTCATGATATCCTTGAATTTAAATTATCTCAAATTACGTAACTTAGATTAAAATTGCATTTGTAATTATATAGAAGTTTATAATTTTTAAACAAAAAGCATTTACCAAAACTTATCCCAAAGTTTAGAAAACTGACTAATTTAAATTTAAAAACTTAAAATAACCTTTGGTTAATGATTTTTTATTTGTCCTTGTTAGAGAATAAATATAAAAATAATAACATCTTTTTATATGTAAATGTCAATCCAATCAAAAGATGACTGAAAATTAATGACTTTATTTAAAAAAGAGACATGTCTTAAAATTTTAGATTAGATCTAATTTTTTGTTAAAAGATTTTATACAAATTATAAGAATGGCTTAATTATAAATTCATAAAGATAATTTAAATTCAGAATAATTTAATTTAAGCTCAAATATATAATTATACATAGTTATAAGTTGTAACTATATAGAATTTGAAATAAGTCATATAACCTTCATAGATCAATTTTATAATTAGGTGAAAACAAGGCATGAATTATCTCTGTTTGATATTCTGACTAATATTTGCAATTTAATACTAGAGTTAATCCTTAATTGCTGAAAAAGAGTTATCTATAACGTGGTTATAAATTATTCTTCTATAATACAATATGCAATACCTTTTAAGGATCAACCATTTAAGAAATAAATGTTACATAAAAAGTTTTAAAATAATATCTCACTAGTGGGGTATACATACGTGTGTGTGCGTGTGTGTGTGTGTGTGTGTGTATGTGTGTGTGTATAAGTAGATAGAGTTGATTCTTTGGTGGACTCAATGTTTATGGGAGCCAGTAGCTGATTAAACCTAGACATGTATTAGATTAGCTTCCCTTTGAGTGTAAAATATGTGGTCTTCCAACAAAGGCATAAGGTTCTGGTTTGAGCAGAGGGACAAGACCTTCCAGCTCAACTCTTTTTAGAAAGTGAAGAAGTAAGTACAAATGTAAAGATGGTACATTCTTTTTGAGTGTGAATTTTAGTAAGATATTATGATGCGGGAAAGGAATTAACACAATTATTTCAAGATAATATACTGAGCGGGAAAGAAAATGGATTACTGTAGCAGTTTTGGGTTCTATTCCCAGACTCCCATATGTATGAATTCAGTGTCTACTGAGATACTTATTAAGGGTGTTTAGGCAGGAAAGCTTATGGTTTTCTGTCTTATGATGTTAATTTTCTCCTATCAGGGATTTTAGTTATTAGACTCTCCCTCTAATAAGCTGAGATCCTATTTTGACAGATGTAGAGATGAACTACTAGCCTTTTTTTCCCTCTGTAATTTCAAGCCATTTACAAATATTAAGATAAAGAATTTGGGCTTTGTGGCTTGATTTTATGGATGAATTTTTTAAAAAATCTTTGCAGTTTGCTTATACTTAAAAATCTATTTTTAAAGTATATTAATTTTTAGTTTATCTTAAAATTTGTTTACTTATTCACTTTCATATTTTAAGCAGGGATCAGGAAATACAAGTGAAAAGGTATAATTATAGGAACATTTTCTTTTTTAATTTTTCATTTACATAGATTTAGGGGGACATGAGCATATATGTTACATGGATATACTGCATAAATGGTGAAGTCTGGGCTTTTTGTGTAACCCTCAGCCGATTAGTGTTTTTAGTACCCATTAGGTAATTTCTCATCCCAAATCTCCCTTCCACACTGCCGAGTCTTCAGTGTCTATTATTCCATTCTCTATACCTATGTATACTCATTATTTAGATCCCATTTATAAATGAGAACATGTGGTATTTGACTAACTTATTTCACTTAAGATAATTGCCTCCAGCCAGGCACAGTGGCTCACACCTATAATCCCAGCACTTTGGGAGGCTAAGGTGAGAGGATTGCTTGAGGCCAGGAGTTCGAGACTACCCTGGGCAACTTAGTGAGACCTTGTTTCTACAAAAGAAAAGAAAAATTAGCTGGGTGTGCTGGTGCATGCCTGTAGTCTCATCTACTCTGGAGGCTGAGGCAGGAGGATCACTTGAGGCCAGGAGTGAGGCTGCAGTGAATTATGAATGTACCACTGTATTCCAGCGTGGGTGATGGAGCAATACCCCATCTCTAAAACAAACAAACAAACAAAAAAGGATAATGGCCTCAGTTCCATCTATGATGCTGCAAAAGACATTATTTCATTCTTTTTTTATGGCTGAGTAGTATTCCATGGTGTGTATGTATACCACATTTTCTTTATTCATTTATCAGTTGATAACTGGATAAATCAACTTAGGTTGATTTTGTATCTTTGCTATTGTGAATAGTGCTGTGATAAACGTACAAGTGGCAGTTATCTTTTTAATACAATAATTTCTTTTCTTTGGGTAGATGCCCAGTAGTGGGATTACTGGATGGAATGGTAGTTCTATTTTTAGTTCTTTGAGAAATCTCAATACTATTTTCCATAGAATTTGTACTAATTTACATTCCCACCAACAGTGTATGAATGTTTCCTTTTCTCTGTGTCCTGACCAACCTCTGTTCTTTTTCAACTCTTTAATAATGACCATTCGGACTGGTGTATGGTGGTATCTCATTGTGGTTTTAATTGGCATTTTCCTGATGATTAGTGATGATTAGCATTTTTTTGTATGTTTGTTGGCCATTTGTATATCTTCTTTTGAAAAATGTTCATATTGTTTACCCACTTTTTAATGGGCTTATTTATTTTATTCTTGTTCAGTTGTTTGAGTTCCTTGTATATTCTGGATATTAGTCTTTTGTCGGCTGAATAGTTTGTGAATATTTTCTCCAGTTCTGTAAGTTGTTTGTATACTCTGTTAATTATTTCTTTTGCCAATCAGAAGTTTTTTAGTTTAATTAGGTTCAGTTTGTCTAGTTTTGTTTTGTTGCATTTGCTCTTGGAGTCATAGTCATAAATTCTTTGCCTAGGCCAATGTCCAGAAGAGTTTTTCTTAGGTTTTTTCTAGAAATTTTGTAGTTCCATGTCTTACATTTAAATCTTTAATCCATCTTGAGTTGATTTTTGTATATGGTGAGAATCATATGTATATGAATCAAGTTTCACTTTTCCGTGTATGGCTGTCTAACTTTCCCAGCACCATATATTGAATAGGGTGTCCTTTCCCCAGTGTATTTTTTTCTCTGCTTTTTGAAGATCAGTTGGTCATAGGTATGTGGTTTTATTTCTGTGTTCTCCATTCTTTTTCATTATTCTGTGTGGTTATTTTTATACCAATACTATGCTGTTTTGGTTACTACAGCCTGTAGTGTAATTTCAAGTAAGGCAATGTGATACCTCCAGCTTAGTTCTTTTTGTGTGTTTGTTTTTTGAGACAGAGTCTCACTCTGCCATGCAGGCTGCAGCACAGTGGTGCAATCATAGGTCATTGTAGCCCCAAAATCCTAGGCTCCAGCAGCCCTCTTGCCTCAGCTGCCCAGGTACTTGGAACTGTAGGCAAGCACCACCACACATGGCTAATTTTTTTTAATTTTTATTTTTATAGAGACAGTGTTCTCACTGTGTTGTTCAGGTTGGTCTTTTAACTCCTGGCCTCAAGCGATCCTCCCACCTCAGCCTCCCAAAGTGCTGGGATTACAGGTGTGAGCCATTGCACTCAGTTCAGCTTTGTTCTTTTTGCTTAGGATTGCTTTGGCTATTTGGGATCTTTTTTGGTTGCATATGAATTTTAGCCTTGTTTGTTCTAATTCTGTGAAAAATGATGATATTTTGATAGGAATTACATTACCTTGGGCAGTATGGTCATTTTAACAATATTGATTCTTTGAATCCATGAGCGTGGAATATTTTTCCAATTGTTTGTGTCATCTACACTTTCTTTCATCAGTGCTTTATGGTTTTCCTCATAGAAATTGTTCACCTTCTTGTTAAATATGTTCCTAGGTATTTTATTTTACTTTTTGTAGCTGTTGTAAATGAATTGAGTTCTTGATTTGGTTTTCAGTTTGGTTTTTATTGGTATATATAAATGCTACTAATTTCTGTCTGTTGATTTTGTATCCTGAGACTTTACTGAATTCAATTTTTAAATCTTGGGAGTCTTTTGGAGTAGTCTTCAGGGTTTTCTAAATCATATTATTAGCGAACATAATTTCACTTCTTCTTTTCCAATTGGGATGCCTTTTATTTTTAAATCTTGCCTGATTGCTCTGGCAAGGACTTTCAGGACTACGTTGAATAAGACTAGTGAAATTAGGCATCTTTGTCTTGTTCCAGTTCTTAGGGGGAAGCTTTCAACTTTTCTGTGTTCAATATGATGTTGGCTGTAGGTTTGCCCTATATGACTTTTGTTATTTTGAGGTATGTTCCTTCTATGCCTAGTTTGTTGAGAGTTTTTATCATGAAAGGGTACAGAATTTTATTGAATGCTTTTTCTGCATCTATTGAGGTGGTCATAGGGTTTTTGTTTTTAATTCTGTTTATGTGGTAAATTACATCTATTGAATGGCACATGTTGAATCATTCTTGTATCCCTGGAATAAAACCCACTTGGTAATGGTGTATTATCTTTTTGATATGCTGTTGGATTTGGGTTGGTAGTATTTTATTGAGGATTTTCGCATCTATGTTCATGAAGGATCTTGGTCTGCAGTTTTCTTTTTTTGTTGTGTTTTTGCCTGGTTTTGGTATCAGGCTGATTACTGGGCTTTGCAGTATGAGTTAGAAGGAGAGGATTTTCTCCTTGATTTTTGGGAACAGTTTCTGTATGATTGGTACCAGTTTTGTGTAGTTCTGGTAGAATTTGCCTGTGAATCTGTCTGGGCTTGGGCTTTTTATTTTGGGGGGCTTTATTAATGATTCAATCTTACGCCTCATTATAGGTCTATACAGGGTTTCTGTTTCTTCCTGGTACAGTCTTGAGAGGTTATATGTTTTTAGGAATGTATCCATTTCCTTTAGCTTTTCTAGTTTGTGAATGTGTAGTTCATAACATTCTTTGATCTTTATTTTTGTGGTGTCTGTTGTAATGTCTACTTTTTCATTTCTGATTATTTTTTTGTATCTTGGTTAATTCAGCTTGAGGTCTATCAATTTCATTTATCTTTTCAGAGAACCAACTTTTCATTTTGTTGATCCTCTGTGTTTGTTTTTTTGTCTCAGTTTCATTTAGTTCTGTGAATTTTGTTATTTCTTTTCTTCTGTTAGCTTTCAGTTTGGTTAGTTTTTGTTTTTCTAGTTACTTGAGGTTCCCACATTTAGTTGTTATTAATAATTTGTGATCTTTCTGTTTTTTTGATGTAACCATTTAATAATATAAACTTTCCTCTGAGGATTGCTTTTGATGTATCTCAGAGGTTTTGATACTTTATGTCTCTATTTTAATTTGTTTCAAAAAATTTTTTAATTTCTGTATTGATTTTGTGATTGACCCAAAGATCATTCAGGATCAAGTTGTTTAACTTGCATATATTTATATAGTTTTGAGAGTTCCTCTAAGATTGATTTTCATTTTTTCCCCCCACTGTGGTCTGAGAAGATAATTGATATGATTTTGATTTTTTTTTAAAAAAATTATTGACACTTGTTTTGTGTCCTCTTTTATGGTCTATCTTGGAAAATGTTTCATGCCTCAATGAGAAGAATGTATGTTCTGCAGTTGATGGGTAGAAGTTTCTATAAATGTCTGGTAGGGTTCAATTTAAATTTAGTGTTTCTGTATTGATATTCTGCCTTGATGATCTGTCTAGTCCTGTTGGTGAGGCATTAAAGTTGCCCACGATTATTGTATTGTTGTCAATATCTTTACTTAGGTCTTGTGTATTTGTTTTAAGAACCTTGGTGCTCTGATGTTGGGTGCTTATATATTTAAGATTCTCATATCTTCTTGTTGAATTAATCCCTTTATTGTTTTATAGTGATCTAGTCCTTTTTTTTTTTTTACTATTAATTTAAAGTCTGTTTTATCTAAGAATAGCTACTCCTGCTTGCTTTTGGTTTCTTTTGACGTTGAATATAATTTTCCACCTCTTTACCGTCAGTCTGTAAGAATCTTTACCAGTTATGCGTGTTACCCGTAGGCAGCATATATTTGGATTCTGTCTTTTTATATATTCTGCCGACCCATATCTTTTAAGTGGTGTATTTAGTCCATTTATGTTCAAAGTTAATATTGATATGTGAGGGTTTTTTTCCTGTCATAATGTTGATTTTTACCAATTTCTTTGTAGTCTAAATTGTGTAATTATTTTATAAGAACTGTGAGTTTTAAGTTTTTGCATTTTTTTATGATGGTGAGGAAGCTTTTGTTTCCATGTTTAGAACTCCCTTGAGGTCTAGTGGTGATGAATTCCCTTAGCATTTGTTTATCTGGGAAATACTTTATTTCTCCTTCATTTATGAAGCTTAGTTTAGCAGGATACAAAATTGTGGCTTACAGATTTTCCCCTTAAGAAGATTTAAAATAGGACTTCATTCTCTCTTGGTTTATGAGGTTTCTGCTGAGATGTCTGTTGAATGATGGGATTTCCGTTATAGGTGATTAGACACTTTTCTTCTAAGGAGTTTATGATTTTTTCCCCTTTAGTTGGTTTAAGATAGTCTGATAATTATGTGTCTTGGTGAAGATTATTTTGCAGTGTATTTTCCTGGTGTTCTTTGAGCCTCTTGTATGAGGATATCTACATCTCTAGCAAAAATAGGGGAAGTTTTCCTTGATTATTTCCTAAAATAGGTTTTCTAAACAAGAAAATTTTCTTTTCTCTCAGGAATGCTTGTGTCTTATTTGAAGGCTTTGTTCATTTTTAAAATTCTGTTTTCTTTATTTTTATCATACTGGGTTAATCTGAAAGACCTGTCTTAAAGTTCTGAAAATCTTTCTTCTACTTGGTCTATTCTACTTTTAAAACTTTCAACTGTATTTTGTAAATCCTTCAATGAATCCTTCATTTCCAGATGTTCTGTTTGGTTTTGTTTGTTTTTAAGTATTTGTCTTTTCAGTAAATTTTTCATTCCTATCCTGGGAATTGTTTTTCCTGATTTCTTTTTGTAAGTTTTCAGCTTTGTGTTGGATCTCATTGAGCTTCCTTACAATCCATATGAATTGAATTCTTTATCTGTCATTTCAGAATTTTCATTTTGGCATGGATCCATTGTTAGAGAGCTAGTATGATCCTTTTGAAGGCATCGAAACACTGCTTTTTTATACTGCCAGAGTTCTTACACTGGTTCCTTCTCATCTGGAGAAGCTGTCACTTCTGATTTTGAATTTACTTTCGTTTGGATGGGACTTTTTGATTTTTTAAATTTTTCTCCCTTGAAGGTATGATTGTAACATATGTTGTGTTTGGTCATTTCATTTTAATTCTTGATGCTTTTAGGGACCACGGCTCCCTATGAGTTTCTTGGTTATAGATACCTTTGTGCGGTGTCTTTCTCGCATATTGATTGTGGTAGCAGTTTACTTGGCATATGTGAAGGCTCACTCCTCACTGCCTTCCAGAGGACTGGGATTGTGAAGATCTTATCTCGATTTCCAGTATTGTGCCCTTCTGTGAGCAGGTTTTGTATTGGGTTGTGCAGTTCAACTCTCAGGCCAGTAGGTGGTACTAATGGGTAAAAGCCAGTTGTGGCATTAGCTGATGGGTATGTGTTTGATCTTTGTTTTCTGGGAGCGCCTCTTTGTTGTATCATGTGATGAACCGACAACTGTGGAATGCCTGATAACAGTGAGTTCCCTGCTCAGCCCCGGAGCAGGGTTCAAAGCTATGCAGGGTTGGACTGCCAACCTCACCCATCTATACCCCAGTGATGAGCACAGACTCCATCCCTGATATCCTGGTGAATTGTGCTGAGTTCTCCACAGAACAGCATAGGGGGCTGCACTAGCTTCATGTACTAGGCTGGCTGGAACTTGAACACCCTGTCCTGGAGCTCGTGACTTTCAGTTCAGTTGCACACTGTTGTCTATCTCCAGGCCACAATGTCTCTGAGAGCCACAAAAAACACATGTCCATGGCTCTCTGCTGAAACAGTTTCAGGGCAGAACCTCTTCCTTGGGACAGCTTTGTAGCTCATATATTCTCTGCAGGAACGCTACTGCTGTGTGTAAAGAGGGAGGGAGCCCTACCTTTCAGCACATGGGGGTGGTATTAATGCCAGCTGTGCTGGTGCCGGCAATTTGGGTCAGCCCAACCTCAGACCCCAGGAGGAGTGTTCAGGTGCCAGCAGTGGTGGGCTAGTTTAGGCAATCCCCAGTCCATACGCCCCTGTCTAGCATGCTCAAATCCTAGGGGGACCAGACTGGGATTGGGGCAACATACTTGTCCTCAGGCCCACAGGGTTCAAGTACTAGCTGTGATAGTGCGGGCTGGGCTAGTCACCTGGTCGCCAGCTGAACACTTAGGTGGAGGCAGGGTGGGTGCTATAGGCCTGCTAGTAGGGAGAATAGGTCCATTTCAGTGGGAGTAGCAGGGAATGCAGGATGCAGACCTCCAGGGCCTGGCTTCCCAGAATGGCACTGGGCTGCAGTTGGAATGCTCAGGCGAGGTCAGGGCAGTTTTGTCATGGGCCTGCCACCAGGGAGGGGAGGGTGGGCCCCTTTCACTGGAGGCAGGTAGGTGTGGGGCACGCAATCTGCTCATGTCTCAGTCTATGGGAACATTTTCTATATGTGGATGTGTCTATATATGTAGGTATGTTTTTTAAATAAAGCCTTCCTTTTTCTCTCAACAGATTAGACTTGAAGCAGCTAAGAAGACATATACAAATATGATTATAAATTTGAGTAAAAACTCAAAAGGCACTATGGAATGTTTCATTTTTCTTTTTCTTTCTATCAGAATGTATTGGTAGTTAGTTGAACTTGGTGTGGGCTGTCAAAATTTGAAATTATAAGATCAAATATTCTCCTAGCCTAAACATTGTGTCTGGTAAAATGATGAATTTTCTTTTTTCACTTCACCATAAATTCCAGCTTAAATCCAACTTTATTCTATGCTACCAAATTGTTTGGTGGCTTGTATCTGCTCAGGCATTAACTCTGTATCAATACAGCTATGGAATAGTTAGGAGAATTTTTCTTCTTTAAGGACTTTGCCCGTGAGCTTTTCAGAATGGCTTAAACTTTTGATGCTTCATGGTTAAGTATGGATGACAGTTTTTGCCTTGGTAGGTCTTTATTTACTTATGCCTGATGGAAGTTTTAATCACTCAGCCCAGTTTTTTTCTTTTTAAATTCTTTTTTATACACTTGGAGGTAGTGCCATATGAATCTTATTAAGGTTCAATAAGCTATTAAATTTTAAAAATCTTGCTAAATTGTTTGAATTTGATGAAACTGAATCAAATAAGTTAATGCATCATTTCATTTAGTTTATTTGCTGCGTATGCCTAATGATTGTCCTTTCAATTTCATGTGATGGGGAATGATGCTAAGAAGCAGCCCTTGATTAGATTTTGGATATCTTTTTTTCTCTTCACATTGTTACATTCAATTTACATATCTTGTGTATTTTTTGATGCTGTTCACTATGTTCTTTCATTTTCTAAGCTTTTAGCCATTATTATATCTGTTCTGTAAAACCAGGATCCCATGGGGTTATTGTGGTTCTTCAATTAGATACGTGTCAAATATTTGAAAAACGACCAAACATTTATACAGATATTATTATGATTCTTTCTTAGGAGATATGATGCCATAATTTCTGTTTTACTGTGTAGGTTTGAATTTAAATTTGATTTCTACTATAAGTCCGAGCAGGGTCTTTTAAATGAACTGCATTTAAAAGTAAAAGAATCTTTTGTGCTTGGGGGATTTGACAGGTAAAGTATGCCAAAGTATTATGTAGCTCACCTCACATTGAAGAGGACAGTTAATGGAAATTGGAATCCAGTTCGTTTCAATATAATTGAAAATATATGCAGCCTTTCCTAATATAAGATTATAATTTTTTTATTTCATAAAGTTGCACATTAAAAAATCCCCTAATTTATTAAGCTAAACACAATTTTGGCAGTAGGGATAGGATATTTCTACTGGGAGAGGAAATCTTTAGCTCCTGAAATTTGTTCTCTAATAACTTTCTTTACTAAGTCCACTTGTCCCTGTTATGTTTATTTAGAGTACATCTAGTCCTATTTCTTAGTTAAAAAAAAAAAAAAGATAGGAAATGCTGGTCTGGGATTGTGTTGTAATTGTGGTGGATTTAGTCTCTGAAGTGATGAGAAATTACCTACGTATTCAGCTCTCTTTACGTATGTCTCATCTTTACTAAAGGTCACATCTCAGACCTTCCGTCTATGTCTTTGATTAGTCTGGAAATATTTCAAACATTATTTATTTGAATATTGTGTGTATTTTCTTTTTTATATCCTTTTATGCTCCTGATTTATTTGTATTTTAGACCAGCGCTACTCGAAGTGTGATCTTAAAATCAGTGCTTCTCTACAGACTGATTTTAATGGTCTGTAATGAATTAAAGACAGAAATTCAGTGTAAGCATTTACAAACTTCTGTAGCAACTTCACATTACCATAGTATCTATTAAGCATATGATTTTTTAAAAAATTAACTTTTATTGCATTTTACATAAGTTTTCTCTCCAATGGATTGGCAATTTAAAAAATGGTTTTTCATCACATAGTTTCAGAAGTATTTTGTTTGGACCTCGCTCATTCTGTTCTTTATGTCTCTTAACTGCTCTTACATAGTTTCTTTCTGTGTCTCTGAACTGCGTTTTAGATAGATTTTAAAACATCTTTTTCTGTTCACTAATTTTC
This sequence comes from Lepilemur ruficaudatus, assembly GCA_963574885.1. Classification (NCBI taxonomy): domain Eukaryota; kingdom Metazoa; phylum Chordata; class Mammalia; order Primates; family Lepilemuridae; genus Lepilemur; species Lepilemur ruficaudatus. The sequence continues at coordinate 6,024 of CAUYRT010011322.1, read as the reverse complement.
TCTATTTGAAAGAGTTGATTTGTATCAACTCTTAAATTTTACACTTAATTAAAATTTTTACTGATGTTTTTTATTTCTTAAAGTTTCTGTCTTTAATTCATCACAGACCAGTAAAATCAGTTTGTTGTTGAATGCTGATCTGAAGGCTGCACTGGTCTAAAATACAAGTACGTCATGTAGATAGCCTTTCTGTTGCTTGAAACATTCTTGATTTTCTGTAGTCTAGTTCTGTTGTCTCTTGTTTGTGTTGGCTCTCATTCATTGTGTCTGGAATTCCTTGTATGTTTATTTATTTATTACTCTAGTAGTGTTTTTTTGGAAAGGTGTTATTCTTTGAGGCCTGGATTGAAGTTATTTTCTTTCATTTAAGAACACTTTAAATGACATCTTTGTATAAGATTTACTGGATCATACAAGTAATGTGAATTTAGTCTGAGAACGTTTGTGGAGGCCACTTTATGGTTACAATGTCAGAAGAATTGATAGAACAGTCTCAAAATAACAAAATTATAGAGATGGAATACAAATTAGTGGTTGCCAGGGGTTAGGGATGGTGGGTGTGAGGGGTGGGTGTGACTATAAAGGGGTAGCAGAGGGAGATTTTTGTGGTGCCCCTTTGCTGTTAATGTGGATGTAGCCTTTTGGCATACTAACTTTATATAGGTGTTTCCTTTTGATAGATTCCTTACAATATTATTTCACTAACGTGAGGCATATACACTCAGGATGAAAGCTGGCTTCTGGGTTTGCTTACTTTTTTCTAAGGTTTCTGCTTTCATTTGTATATAACTTACGTGGACACTGTACATTCTTGCTAGCTAAGCAGCTAATTAAATCAGATTTCCCCCCTAAGTTTTAAAGTTGTGTCTAATAGTATCAAGGTATTAGTTTTCCATACTACTGGAAAGCAGTGTCCCTATCTATCTACAATCTAGTCTTATCAAGTATGGCTATTTTATGCCTCAGTTGTCTTATATTTTTGTTATTATAATTATTTTCCTTTTTTCCTTTGGTCTATCAAACCCTCACAGTCTACTCCTAGTTTTTCTTTCTAGCTTTGTTTCCCACTGTTCTTTGATTAGCCATATTATAGTTTATTAAAGACATCATTGTACTCATCATTCCATCGTGTTTAAATGCTCACTCTTCTTTTTAACTCTCACTGGTTCTTCTAGCACTGTTGACATTTTGGGCTAAATAATTGGTATTGTCAGGGGACTGTCCTGTGCATTTTAAGATGATTAGCAGCGTCCCTGGCCTCTACCCTCTAGATGCAAATAATATCTCTCATTTGTGACAGCCTAAAGTGTCTCCAGACATTATCAAATGTCCCCTGGGGGCAATATTTCCCATAGTTGACAATTGCTGTTCTAGCCCTATATGATTTTGGTCTCAGCCAAGGAGCCTTCTCTGAACATCCCTGCCTGCTGTGATGTTTTACCTTCTAAATTTTTTGTAGTATATAGTGTCTAGATTATGTATTTGCCTTTTATTATATTTTGTTATAAATTTCTAATTCATTTTTCTGTTTCTCAACTTGTGTGTATGTCTCTTATTTTCCATTTTCTAGAAGGTTGGGACCATATATTACACTTTTTTGTTTCTTTGCTATTTTGGTCAACACTATGCACTTATTAGTAGTTTTAAACATAATTGCTTGCATTTTCTCTTATTTTTCCATTTTTTTATGTGGTGATAATGGGGGTTTTGGAAAGTGAATCACTAGAAAATGTGGAGAACTTTGAAGTATTCTAAAATTTGAGTCTCTGTCAATGGCAATTATGAGACTTTCAGACAATAGAATTAATACCTACATACTAATAAAAATTGTGTGTATATCCTGTAATAACTGTGAAAAATTCAAGACAATTGAGATAGTTATAAAAATAAAAGAAGGATATAATTTCTGTTTGATGTGTTCATTATGCAAGTCATCCGAAAAATGTACAGTAGGGCAAAATTTTTATTTTATATTATTTTACTTTATTTATTTATTTTTTTTGAGGCAGAGTCTCACTCTGTTGCCCAGGCTAGAGTGCCGTGGTGTCAGCCTAGCTCACAGCAACCTCAAACTCCTGAGCTTGGGCGATCCTCCTGCCTCAGCCTCCCAAGTAGCTGGGACTACAGGCATGCACTACCATGCCTGGCTAATTTTTTTCTATGTATTTTTTTAGTTGGCCAATGAATTTCTTTCTATTTTTAGTAGAGATGGGGTCTCACTCTTGCTCAGGCTGGTTTCGAACTCCTGACCTTGAGCGATCCGTCCACCTCAGCCTCCCAGAGTGCTAGGATTACAGGCATGAGACACCATGCCTGGCCAAAACTTTTAAAAAAGTAAACAGAAATACAGAAAGTGGAAGGATTGTAGGAACATGAAGGGCAAATGATTAGTTCCACAGAGTGAGATGAGCAAAGTAATCAATATGTCAGGGTAAATTGTTAGGAATGACGGATGTAGCATGTGGTTAGGAGTGCCTTGTGCAAAGCTGAGAAACGTGATATGTGAATGCTGGTAAGTCCAATACAAGTTGGGCACAGGGAAGTTGGCTTCTTACTGCCAACTAAAGAGAAACATAATTATAAGCATGGTATATGTTCATTGTAGAAAAGTTTGAAAGTACTGAAATGTATGGATAAAATAAAATTTAGTTACAGTTTCTAATACCGGAGCTAAATCCTATTTTAGTTCATTTCATTCTTTTAAATTGTATATGATCTCAGTTTCTCTCTCTAGATATAGCTATATGATGGGCCTATATGTATAGATAATATATTAGGTCATTAAATATGAAATGTGCGATTTCGAATCAAAAGTGTAGTTGATTATATCTCAAACAAGAAGCAGTAAATGTGCCTGAATTATTGACACAGTTTTGCCATGTTAACAGTAGCTTATTTATTCCAACAGCAAATTAGGCTGGAAAGCGAGGGGTAATGAAATCGTGAAAGGTGTTTTTCATAGCTTGTTGAGAATTGAATATTTTCCCTTTCAAGAAGTGGTCCAAAGCCTGGAAGAGCAGTGGTCAGTGGATGTAAGGTCTGGTGAATACAGTGAATGACAGAGTTTCCAAGTCCGGCTTCTGTAGTTTGAGCAGCATTGTTGTGCGACATGGTTGAGCATTGTCTTGCAAGAGGATTGGCCTGTCTTTATTGACCAGTCTCGGTTTTAAAATTGCAAGCATCCACATCATTTCGTCCAGTAGGTTGCAGTAGACATCCACTGTATTCGATTGACCAGATTTCATGAAGCTGTAGTGGATGATAATAATACCAGCTCTGGACCACAAAACTGACACCGTTAGCTTTTTTTGATGACTGTTTGGTTTTTGACTGTGTTTTGGCACTTCATCTTTATCCAGCTATTGTGCCGAATGCTTGAGATTGTCAAAAAGAACCCATTTTTCATTACATGTAACAATGTGGTGTAGAAATCATTCACCTTTATATTGTGACAGCAAAGAAAGGCAAGCTTCGAGATGCTTTCTCTTCTGATGCTGTAATTCATATAGAATCTATCTACCCAGCTTCTTTACCTTGTCAATTTGTTTCCAATGGTCCAATGTTGTTGGAATAGTAATGTTAAACCTTGCTGCTGAGTCATATGTAGGTTGAGATGGATTCGCTTCCACTACAGCTTTCATGTCGTCATTATCCAACTTGGTGTCAGGTCGCCCATGTGGCCCATTTTCAAGATTAAAATCACCAGAATGGAGCTTCACAAACCATCCATGTACCATGTGTTCATTGGCCACATCTTTCCCAAACACTTTGTTGATATTTTGAGCTGTCTGCACTGCATTGGTTCCATGACGGAACTCATATTCAAAAATAACACGAATTTTTTACTTGCCCATAGTGTCACAAAAATTGCTCTAAAAAACATTTGAAAGATAATCGCAGGCCAAAACATGGATTTGAAAGACTGAGGATGTAACCTTCACAATAAACATAAAACAAGAACCCTCGAAGCGAAATGTCAGAGATATCAACTGTCAAACTTAGTACTTAAGGAAATTGGACATTCCATACTTAATAACCTATATACATATACACACTATTGTATATGCATATATGTATATTTTGTATATTTATATAAAACCAGGGTATGTTAGTCTGTTTTGTCTTACTATAAAGGAAATACCTGAGGGTGGGTAATTTATAAAGAAGAGATTTATTTGGCTCTCAGTTCTGCAGACTGTATAAGAAACAGTGTGCCAGAATCTCCTTCTGGTGAGGGCTTCAGGGAGCTTCCAATCAAGGTGGATGGTGAAGGGGGAGCAGACAGGTCACATGGCGAGAGAGGGAGCAAGAAGGGGAGGAGGTGGTGGCAGGCTCTTTTAAACAGTCAGCTCTAGCCTGAACTGATAAAGTGAGAACTCACTCTTTATCACAGGGAGGGCACCAAGCCATTGATGAGGGATTTGCCCCCCACCCCATGACCCAAACACTTCCCATCAAGCCCCACATCCAAAACAGGGGATCAAATTCAACATAAGCCTTGAAGGGGACAAACATTCAAACCATGTCAAGGGGTTATTGTGTATGAAATGTTTTATATACTCTTTTATTGTTTAATATTATGAACACTTTTCTATATCAGTAAAACTCTTAAGAGTGATATTTAGTGACTACATAGCACTGTAATCTGAGATTATCCCCAAATTTATGTAACCATTCCTCTATTGTTAAACATTTAAGTTTTCTTTCATTTTTATTAATATAAATATAATTGCAGTAAAACCTCTGTAATGAAAATCTTGATTAAATCTTTCATTTTCTTTGAGGACTTGTAACCTCCACTGCGGTCTGCCTCTTGATTTACCTCACACAGTTTATTCTGTCTTCATTAGTACAGCTGGGTACATTGGCAGTGTTGTAGACTGTATTTCCTAGCCTTCCAAGTGGTCAAGTGTGACTAACGGACTGTTATGGGTTATGAGATATTAGCTGAAATATACTGTGAGAGATGGAAACAAGGAAGGCCTTTCTTCCCCCTTTCTTGTTCCTGCTGCCTGCAATGTTGAGTGTATTAGCCAGAATTCCTATAGCCTTCTTGGAATATGAGGCAACTTTAAATAGAAACAGTATATGGGAGAGCAAAAAGATGGAAGGAGCTTGGGCCCTGATACTTGGAGCTGCCATGTCAGCCTTTGATTGTTTACTTACTGCTGGATATTTATATGGGGGAAATAAATTTATTCCCCCTTCCCTCTATTTCTTGTTTGTCTTTATTTGATTATTATTTTTGGTTTGGGAGGGGTGTGACCTAATCATACCTTACAACGAATATCATTGTTTAAAGGCTCCATGTAGTAGTGTAATCTGTCAAATATAAGGAAATATGCATTGTGTCATGGTAAACTGTAGATCCATATGGAAAACTGAAATCTACGTTGACATTGGAGAGAAATTAATTGGTGCTGAAAGAAAAACACTTAAAATTATATAGAAAATATGTAAGTTCTGGAACTCTTTGATTATATTTGATGAATTTTATTCTCAAGTGCTCTTAATAATTATAACAAATATTTCAGGAAACACTTGATAGCTTTTAGGCAAAAAACAAGACACTGAGGATTATATATTGTACTGCATCAGAATAATCTGATGATTATCAGATATATAGTCACTGATATATATAATATATCTGATATATCAGATAATATATCTGATATCAGATATATTAGTCACTTTGATGGGATCGGTTCATAAATGTGACCTTTAATGCTCTCATATTAACTTTGAAAAATTTTGATTTATGAAATTTTTAAAAAACATTTTTATGAATGTAGACTTACTGTTTTTTAATATTCTAATCAAGAAAGTTAATCGCAGCTTTGGATAAATAAATGAAGAATACACATTTAAAAAATCAAAATTTTAGGCCGGGTGCGGTGGCTCACGCCTGTAATCCTAGCACTCTGGGAGGCCGAGGCAGGTGGATAGCTCAAGGTCAGGAGTTCAAGACCAGCCTGAGCAAGAGCGAGACCCCGTCTCTACTATAAATAGAAAGAAATTAATTGG
>CAUYRT010011321.1:0-18601 GCA_963574885.1 Lepilemur ruficaudatus | reverse complement strand
AGGAGTGTGGAGCACACTGTATGGGGATGGGCACTCTTGTAGCTCTGGCTTGGGTGATGAAAGAGCATTCGTTATATGTAACCAAAATGTCTGTACCCTCCTAATATTCTAAAATTAAGAAAAAAGAAGATAAATAAATTGAAAGAAAAAGAAATTGCAAAAGAATGCATTGTTGAAGTTATAGGATGTTTAGACTCTGATAATGTTTCAAAGTATAAACAACTGTTTCTTTTAAGGAGAACCATAACTGATCAGCAGTATGAATCAGTCTTCAGCTTAACAGAACAACTTCATGTAATATTTCCAAAGGAAAATATATATTATTTAATAGCTTTAGATGAATCAACTGATGATACTGACGTGGCACAGGTTTTATTTTTCATTTGGGTCATAACAGAAGATTTTCGTGGCTACATAGAGTTACTCACTTTGGGCATTCTTGTGAACAGAACACAGGGAATAGATATCTTCAACAACTTTCAAGGTAAATGTCATGAAGTTGGACTGAATTTGGTAAATTTAGTGAGTGTCTGTACAGACAGTGCACCTTCCATGACAGGAAAACATGAAGGGTTTATTGCACAGATAAAAAAGTATTAATGAATCCAGATGCTCTCATTTCTTTTCATTGTCTCTTCCATCAGCAAAATCTCTGTGCTAAAGCTACTATTTTAAGTGATACTTTGCAACAAGTTGTAAGTATTGTTAACTGTATTTGTGCTACTGCAACATGGCATAATCAGTTTCTTAATATGCTAAAGTTGAACCAGGTGGAATTCAGTGTGGATTTGCCATATCATTCTAAAGTCTGTTGGCTCTCACAGGCACAGGTGTTAGCCAAAATTTTATCTCTGTGAGAACAGACAGTTAAATTTTATGAAGAACAGAATCAGCAATGTGAAGTATTGAAAGATGATTTCAATAGGAATTAAGCATTTCCGTGTGATATCACATCAAATTAAAATGACCCGAATATTTCTTTGCAAGGTAAAACTAAGTCTTTATATGATATGTAGCAAAAATTCCAAGCATTTCAAAAAACAGCTATCTTTTTTCAAAACACTTCTTCTTCAAAAGGAAATTCCAGAGGAACATTTTCCCCAGTTAGCAAAGGTCATTGATGAGCAGGATGATATATGCCAATCATTTGAAAAATACACAGCTGTTATAGACCTATTAATTGGAGAATACAATGAAAGGTTCACTGACTTTGAGAATTATGACATCATCGTCAAATTAGTATTACGTCCTCACCTGGTTGATATCACTAAGCCACCTAAAGAACTACAGGTAGAATTGATTGAGCTGTCAGTAGATGACTTTTAAAGTCATTGATGCTGAGAAAGATCCAGTTGAAATATGGAAAAATGCAGTAAAATACCCACGCCTTTGGAAACATGCCTAAAAAATGCTTTCTTGCTTTTCAGCCGCTTATTGCTGCAAATCTACATTTTCCTATCTATCCCAAATTAAGACACCTTTAAGGTCACAAATGACTGATACCCATCTAGAGGATCAACGGAAACTGCAGACCTCCATGCTGCAAACAAATATTTGAATGCTTTCCAACACAAAGCAGACACAACAACGTCATTAAAAGGTTAGTTAACTTTAAAATTAACAAATAGTTTTCATTTTTTGAAATTATTAAGTATACAGTAGTTAGATTTTTTACAAACTAATGTATATTTTTAAATCTATCTAATTGAAACTTCTTGAATGTGGCCTTAATTGATTACAGCTAAGAGGTTCCCCACCCTGCACTAGATTCCCACAGTGGGTGTGTCTGGGAGTGGATTGTGAGTTGGATATATAAAGTGAGAACAGCTAAATCATTTGTGATTATACCTGGACCTTATCCACGCCTTTCTGTATTTCTTTAGCACGTATATGCTGAGGGTGCTACACCTGGACTTACTTGCCTTTATAAAGTCCAACTGGAATAAGAAGATGAAAAAATAATTTTTATTTTCACTTTATAGGTAGAACTAACAGGGTTACCGAGAGTCAGAAATTATCCTCAACTCCCTCGAGCCTTAGCTTCCAGAACTTAGGTCTTCCACATACGAGGAAGATGTATTACTTTTGGGGTATTAAAAATTTATAACGTAGCTCTCATTTTAAGAACAAATTCCCTTTGCCACTTTGGTTTTCTCCAGCAAAACACTCCTTAGGCATATTCATGGGGTGAAGTTCTCTTAACAAGCAGTTGCTTCACCAGAAATTTGCCTGAGCAGTCCCCAACTCTAATATTGAATAGTGAGTCCCCACTGACTCTTATAAATTGTGCTTTTAATGCATAAAACTATTTCTGGTGGTTTTATTTTAACGTTGTGCTCATAAATGAAATAGTACTCAAAATGAGGTCTAATAGCAAAAGAATGTGGATTGGGAACTAATGCTTGAACTTAGAACAAATATTCTTTTTATTAACAATGGACAGAATGCTTAGTGGTTTATCAACATTGGAGAGAGTCATTAAAAGAAAAAGATGAAATATTGAATTCATATTGTCTTAATTAAGTTATGTCATTGTGTCATTTCTTCTGTTTTTATTTGGTTTTTTTAGATGAGTTAATAAAAAATTTCTTTTTCTCTAAGAAATACCTTAATCAAACCTTTTTCTAAGACAAAAATAAATAATTTTTAGGTATTACCAAAACACATAAAATTCACATTTATTTTATTTTGTGAGAAGATTTTTATTTGCTTATTTATTTTCTACGAAGGATTTGAGGAAGTTAGGTCAAATTTAAAGACTAAATCCTTTCTTCCTCCTTCCCTCCCTCCCTCCGTCCCTCCCTTCCTTCCTTCTTTCCTTTCTTCCTCTCTTTCTTTTTCTTTCTTTTCTTCTTTGACTTGGGAGTGGCTGGATTATCCATGTGAGAATTAGGACTAGATGATTTTGGATTTGTTTGTGCGCTAGGGGAGGAGAGAAGAGGAATCGGTTTTCATTTGAGTAACTTGGTCCTTCCTCTTTTAACCAATGCAGAGCATAGTTGAGGACACACTTGAGAACAGTAGATCATACATTTGTGATGAAACATTTTTCTGTAGGAAGCAGACAATACTTCCTCTTCCCTTTTAACATTTTCAGGCAAGTGACAGTATGATCCTTGCTCTGGGAGTCTGGTGACACATCTGAAGACCCTGAGGTGAAGATTTTCTTACTTGCTCTGGTATTGTTTCCTCTTCTGTATAATGAAAGGGTTGGACTCAATGGTCAATGATCCTTTTACTTTTAAAGATTCTATGAAGCTATGGTCTCCAAGATTAAAGCGATAGTTTAGTGCCCATTCAGAGGAAAGACCCTGGACATTTCTAGGGAAAGTACATTTTGGAGTTTATTCTGAGAAATCTGTGTAGACAAAGCAGTTTGACTCATACCATTGTAAACAGTACTAGAATTTATGTAAGAAGAAAAGGAAAACTTTTAGGGAGGAAAAGCTTTCCAGATTGGTTTGGGTATGTTTCACAGCGTTTGCATAGAAATGTGAAATTTAAACTAGATATTCATGATTAGAATCTAGGTTTATATTTGGTAAAGAACACCATCACAATTACTGAGTTACTTTCATATCAGAGAAATGGCAGGCTCTCTTCTCTTAGTGTTTGCTATTTTCAAAGATGCAGCTTCTGGAATTTTGAAATGGGTCAAACTGCTTTTAACCTGGCTACTGTTATTCAATTTTATCAATTCTTCATTTTCTATTAGGAGAAAATCTGTTTCCTGACTTCAATATATAAAAGGTAGAAAGATCACAAAGCAGCCTGAAGCAGATAAATATTGACCTAATCAAACACATGCTGCTGAGAATTAGAATAACTTGTCTTTTTGCTCTGGGATGAGGCCAGGAGAATGTTGAGGCTGTTCATACCTAACTTACTTTTTCTTGTTTGGTCTCACTTGCCTCCGTTTTTGTTTGTTTAGTAAACAGCTGTTTTCCATTAGATTGTTTTATCCCCTTAACCTTCATAAATGACAATTAAGTCCATCTAGCCTGTCAATAGCATGTCATTTATTTGTTGCTACAGCTGAGCCTGACCTTCATTGATTTTATTGGAGTAATTTGCTGGAAATGATTTTTTAATGTTAGATTTATTGCCCAGGCACTTCATTGTCAGATAATTGAAGTAAATTGTAATTTTTTTTCCAAACCAAATGCATGAAGTATGGGAAAAAAGATGTATTATTTTCAAGGATTATTTCCTATAGGCGTAGAGAGACATATATTATACATGATGTCATACACTTTTCAGATTGGCAATCAGATTGGTTTTGAGTGATGCACTTTTTCTCCCTTTTTGGCTTTTCCTTAAGGATAGCTGGGATAGAAATAGGAGTAGGAATGAATTAGCATTCAAAAATGACTTTGCAAATTAGATCAGATATATATGTAAATCTATCAAGTAACTAACACCAACCCTTACATAATGGGCCTTGCTATTTTGATTTAACTGCAGGTTCAATTATTATACTGATGTATAGTTATTCTTAGCTTTTATGGAGTATTATCTTATTCCCCCAGTATCAGTGCCAGCAAGCGTTTCATTATATTGAACTCTTGGTTCTCCAAAAACATTGATTGCCCAGATAACAGTGAGCATTTCAGTCCCTAAGTGAGGCTTTCTTGGTGTTTGTTGATTTATCCCATTTATGTTAGGGATGGCCATATTATTGCTATATCTGTGCAGTATAGGAAATACTGAATCATAGATTTTACATTTTGAAAATCGATTATGAACACATGACTCTTTCCTTGATGTGCTGTGGTATCCCAGTGTTAGCCAGGTTGGGTCAGCAAAGTTTTGTCAGCAAAACCGACAACAGCAAAGTTGTTGTTATTCTGGAAATGGATTTGGTTTGAAATAGAGGAGATAGACTTTTGAACTCAAGTTTAAACACTAGCAAATGAAACATACCGTTATTCACACTCTATAGAATAATGCATTGTTGAATAGGAAGGTTTCCAATATATTGGAACTAGTTAGAGGAAAGTGGACAAAACTTAATTCTCCTTCTTTAAATTAACATATCCACATTTTTTACTCTCCTGGGAGCAGAATCAAGGAAAGTCATCTTGTAATCAAAGGCAAAGAGAATACTGTATCAAATTTCTCTGGAAATCTGTTCTTATTGCAGCAATTTCTCCATTTATTCACAGTTGTTCTGAAGCAAAAGAAACTAGAATTTTAAGGTTTTTTAAAACATATTTTATATAGTTAAAATATTTCTGCCAATGATTGCCTTATTGTCAGTTTACAAACTATAGCTGTGACAACATGGAGATGCCATAATTCTCATCTGTATTACCAATGACTTACTCTCCATCAGGTATTTTAGAGTGCATTTTAACATGAACTTTAATGAAGAACAGATAGATTATCACGTCACCAGATTTTTAAATTCAAATTTGCTGCATCCTGAAATGCAGTTACACACAAGCTCAGGAATAATTATTCCAAAGAATATTCACAGGATAAAGTTCAGCAAAAATAGAATCTGCTTTCAAATTAGGAGTCTGATGTAACAAACTCAGAGTAAAGAGAGTCGGCAGGCAACAGTGTCCTCCTCAGTAGATTGGACCCTGAGATTTAATTTTAATTTAAGCAGAAATTGTGGGAAAAAAGCTGTAAGGACTTGAGGAAAAAACTTCTTGCTTTTAAATTGTCATGTCTCTTTCTGTCTCTGTTCCTGTCAGTATTATTGATATAAAGAATCCATCAACATATTTTTATGGGTGATTAAGAAAGGCTGACCTTTCTTTTGCAGGTACAAATAGGTAGTTCTTCAGAGGCTGTAACTGAATGACAAGATAATTCTATCCATTTAATATTGAAGTGATGTTGATAGTATCATTCTTCTCGTGTTGGAAACAGGACAGTATAGAGGCCTTTTCTGCCTCAGCCTGTTCTGCCCTGGGTGATGGATTTTTCCTCTGACTAATCGCTGTCACATTAACTCGCACTATTTCATCCTTCAGAGCTGTCAAGATAATGACGATAATCCAAGTGGCTCATTGTAGGTAAAGGAAATTATATGAGCAAAGTAATATCATAAAACAGTGTTTAAATATTTTAATTTCATTTGTCAGGGCTGCCCCAACACTTCATTACACATATAACCATCTCTCATCAGTGGAATTAGTGCATTATTCATTACTGTTAATTATTTTCACATAATGGCTGCCCTGATATATTTAACCTCCACATTATATCTCAGATAATGGGTCTGTAAAATTGAATTGTGTGAAGAGTGGAGTTCTAAAGCTCATTTGCAGAACATCAAAGAACAAAGAAGGGGAAAAGATTCTAAATGGGACATTTTGCCCAGCTGGGGCCAAACATTTGTTTCTGTCTCATTTGCATACAGAAAATAGGTGGTGGAGAAGTGGCTTAATACTGTATAGGCTGTCTGCTCCTATCACACAACCAGTTAGGATTTGTTAATATCGCACACATAGGAAACAACTTGAGAATTATAACATGGGAAATGGAATAGTGCAGAAGCGCTCTTACACAATATGTACAAAATGGACTTTCCTTTTTGGGACAATTGTAATGGGCAAAAAGGGAGGAAAAAGACAGCCAGAGACAGAGAGAGAAGGAAGGGATGCTGCTGAATTTCAGATTATTTATTTTTATGAATAACTTTAATGATAGACACTAAGTTTTGAAAAGTAGTAAAAGCTGAGTATATCCATAAAAGTCCATTTATGTTTTAGTTATTCATTCAAAATGTGCCACTTATGTTTACGATAACACTTTCTCAGCAACTTAAAGGCTTTCAACATTCAGGCAAATAAGGCATCAATTTAGATTCACCAGCATCTTATGCATGGAGGCCAAGGTTTTGCCATTTAATTCTGCATGATTGTGCTTTGCTACTCTTTTATAGAGCATTTGACAGATGAACTTAATGATCAGATTAGCTGTGTCCAAACACGTCTGCATCCAAGTATATTTTCTTTACACTTTTTCGGTGTAGTTAACTGAACCAAAAAGCCAACTGAAAATGGTAGAATCTCAGTCATAATCTCCTGAGGGTGGGAATAAGACAGGAATATGTTTTAAAAGCTCTGCAAGTTACTCTGAGGGACTTCCCTTGTTCAGAACCTTGGTCTTTAGGTTAGGGGAGTGTGTGGCTCCTGGCAGGGTCATATCCTCCCTTTTGAATACCTCACCAATTTTTGTGTTTTTTTTAAACATTTAAAAAATGTTTTAAAATAAATTTTATTGTGTATATTTGAGTTTTACAGCATGAGGTTATGTAATACATGTAGATAGTAAAATGGTTACTATAGTGAAGTAAATTAACATATCTATCATCTCACATAATTACTTTTTTGGTAACAAGGGCAGCTAAAATTACTTATTTAACAAAAATCTCTAATACAATTTTATTAACTATAGTTCTCATGCTGTACATTAGATCTCTAGACATGTTCATCCTGTGTATCTACTAACTTTGTATGGCTTGGCCTGCACCTTCCTCCTCCCCACCCAACCCCTACCCCACCCCTGGTAACCACTGTTTCATTCTCTATCTCTATATATTTGACCTCTTTTCTCTTTCTTTCTTTCTTTCTTTCTTTCTTTCTTTCTTTCTTTCTTTCTTTCTTTCTTTCTTTCTTTTCCTTCCTTCCTTTCTTTTCTTTCTTTTCTTTCTTTCTTTCTTTCTTTCTTTCTTTCTTTCTTTCTTTCTTTCTTTCTTTTTTTCTTTCTTTTCTTTCTTTCTTTCCTTTCTTTAATTTATTTCTTTATTTCTTTCTGTCTCTTTTTAGAATCGACATATAAATGAGATCATGCAACTTTTTTCTCTGCCTCGCTTATTTCACTTAGCATGATGACCTACAGGTCCATTTATGTTGTGACAAATGTATCTTATTTTAAGTATGAATATTATTCCATTGTATATATATTGACCACATTTTCTTTATTCATTCATCTGTTGGAAGACATTTAGATTGTTTTCATATCTTGGCTATTGTGAAGTGGGCTGAAATGAACACGGAGGTGTAGATATTTTTATGAGGTGGTGATTTCATTTCCTTTGGGTATATATCCAGAAGAGGGATTATTGAGTAGTTCTATGTTTAATTTGTTCAGGAACCTCCATATTGTTTTTCTGTTTAAAACAGAAATTGGTGCTGTTTATGGCAGCACCAATCTACACTCCCACTAATAGTGCTAGGGTTCCCTTTGCTCCACATCCTCACCAACATCTATTATCTTTTGGCTTTTTGATAGTAGTCATGCTAGTGGGTATGAGATAACATCTGATAGTGGTTTCAATTTGTATTTCTCTGATTATTAGTGATGTTGAACACCTTTTCATATACCTGTTGGACATTTTTATGTCTTTGTACAAATGTCTGTTCAGGTCCTCTGCCCATTTTTTAAATGGGGTTATTTGGTTTTTTGCTATTGAGTTGTAAGAGTTTTTTTATAAATTTTGGATGTAACCACATTTCAGATATGTGGTTTGCAAATATTTTTTCCCAGTCCATAGGCTGCCTTTTCATTTTCCTGATTGTTTCCTTTGCTATGCAGAAACTTTTTAGTTTGATGTAGTCCCATTCATTTATTTTTGCTTTTGTAGCCTGAGATTTTGATGTGATAGTCAAAGAATCATTGTCAAGGAGATTTTTCTCTATGTTCTTTTATAGTAGTTTTGTGGTTTCAGGTCTTACCTTTAGGTCTTTAATCCATTTTGAGGTGACTTTTGTGTATGGTTTAAGAGAAAGGTCCATTTTACTTTTTAGCATGTGGAAACCCAGTTTTCCCAATACCATTTGTTGAAGAGACTACCCTTTCCCCATTTGTCCTCTTGCTGCCCTTATTGAAAATTAATTGACCATATATGTTTGGACTTATTTCTGGGTTCTGTATTCTGTTCCATTTGTCTATGTTTCAGTTTTTATGCCAACACCCTACCATTTTGATTATTATAGGGTTACAGCATAACTTTAATTGTGATGCGTCCAACTTTGTTTTTCTTTTTTAGTATTGTTTTGGCTATTCTGGATGTCTTGTGATTCCATACACATTTTAGGATTGTTTTTTCTATTTCTGTGAAGAACGCCATTGGAGTTTATTTTTGATGATAAAGGATCATGGTTCATAATATGTCTTTTTAATGTATTTTTAATTGACAAATATTAATAATAATTGTATATATTTTTGGAGTACAAAGTGATGTTTTGCCCTATGTATACATTGTAAAAAGATTCAATCAAGCTAATTAACATATCCATCACCTTATCAACTTATTTTTATTTTTCTGGTGAGGATGTTAAAAATCTACTCTTTTAGAAATTTTGAAATATACAACACATTATTATTAACTGTGGTCACTATGCAGTGCAATAGATCACTAAAACTTTTCTTCCTTAAGAATAATTATTAGATTTTCATACTTATGTGTGAGATGTGCCTCCCTCAAACCTTGTTAGGATGTCAGCACATTACCCATCTGAAGTGGAAAAAAAGAAAACTTATTCTCTCAGTCTAACTAAAACTTTTTAACATCTCCCCTTTCCCCTTCTACTCCCTCTCTCTACCAACCTCTGGTAACCACCTTTCTACCCTCTGTTTCTATGAGTTCAGCTGTATGGTTTGCAAATATTTTGTCCTATTTTGTGGGCTATCTTGTCATTCTGTTAATTGTTTTCTTTGCTGTGCAGAAGCTTTTTAGTTTAATGCAATCCCATTTGTCTACTTTTGTTTTTGTTTCTTTTGTTGCCTGTGCTTTTAGAGTCCTATGCAAGAAATCATTGCCCAGAATAATGTTGGGGAGTTTTCCCCCTATGTTTTCTTTTAGTAGCTTTACAATTTCAGGTATTATATTTAAGTCTTTTACACATTTTGAGTTGATTTTTGTACATGATGTGAGATAAGGATTCAATTTTATTTCTCTTCATGTGGATATACAGTTTTTCCAACATTATTTATTGAAAAGCCTGCCCTTTCCCCATTGTGTATTCTTGGTACCTTTTCCAAAAATCAATTTACCACAAATACTTGGGTTTATTTTTGGGCTTTCTATCCTATTCCATTGGTTGAAGTGTCTGTTTCTATGCTATTACTATGCTATTTTGATTATAATAGCTTTATAATATATTTTGAACTCAGGGAATGTGATGCATCCAACCTTGTTCTTTTTGCTCAAGATTTCATTGGCTATTTGGGGTTTTTCTGGTTCCATATGAATGTTAGGATTGTTTTTTCTATTTCTGTGAAAAATGCCATTGGAATTTTGATAGAGATTGCATTAAATCTGTGGATTGCTTTGAGTAGTACAGACTCTAGGGATGGAAAACCTATGGCCTTCTAGATCCTTAATTGCAGCCTTTTGACTGAATCCAAATTTAACAGAACAAACCCTTTTATTAAAAGGCTCTGGAAGGCCACATGTTCCCCACTCCTGGTATAGACATTTTAATATGCAATATTAATTCTTTCAATCCCTGATATATAGCTTTCCTTTTTTTTGTATATTCTTCAATTTCTTTCATACATGTCTTATAGTTTTTAGTATATAGATCTTTCATCTCCTTGGTTAAATTTATTCCAAAAGATTTTATTTTATTTCATTTTTTGATGCTATTTGTAAATGGAATTTTCTTAATTTATTTTTGGGCAGTTTTCATTGTTGGTTTATAGAAATGCTACTGATTTTTGTATGTTGATTTTGTAAACTGCAACTTTACTGAATTTATTAGTTTTAACTTTTGGTTTTCTATTTGTAAGATCATGTCATCAGCAAACAGAGACAATTTCACTTCTTCCTTTCCTACATAAATGCCTTTTATTTCTTTTTCTTGCTTAATTGCTCTGGCTAATACATCCAGTACTATGTTGAATAGAAGTGGAGAGTGGGCACACCTGTCTTATACTCAGTCTTAGTGGAAAAGCTTTCCATTGTTCCTCATTAATTTGGATGTCAGCTGTAGATTTTTCATAAATGGCCTTTATTATGTTTAGGAGCTTTCCTTCTATACCCTAAGTGTTAAGAATTTTTATCAAGAAAGATGTTGAAGTTTGTCAAATGCTTTTTCTGTGTCAATTGAGATGATTATATGGTTTTTACTTGTCATTCTCTTAATGCAGTGTATTAATATCACATTGATTGATCTGTGTATGTTAAAATAGATTTGCATGCAAGGGATAAATCCTACTTGGCCATGATGTGTAATCTTTTTGATGTGTTGTTGAATTTGGTTTGCTAGTGTCTTATTGAGATTTTTGCATCAATACTCTTCAGAGATACTAGCCTGTAGTTCTTTCAGTGTCTTAGTCTGGCTTAGGTATCAAGGTGATGCTGAACCTGTAAAATGTCTTTGTAAGTATTTCTTCTATCTCTATTTTTTAAAAGAGTTCATAAAATATTGGTAATAATTCTTTTTGCGTATTTGTCAGAATTCAGCTCTGAAGCTATTTAGTCTTGGGCTTTTCTTAGTTGGAAGGTTTTTAATTACTACTTCAGTCCCTTTATTTGTTTATCTATCTATTCAAGCTTTCTATTTCTTTGATTCAGTCTTGGTAGGTTATATTTTTCCAGCAGTTTATCTATTTCTTCTAGTTTATCCAATTTGTTGACCTATAATTATTCATAATAGTTCCTTATGAGCCTTTTAATTTCAGAGGAGTCTGTTGTAATGTATCCACTTTCATTCCTGATTTTGTTTCTTTAAGTCTTCTCTCTTTTTTTCTTAGTCTAGCTAGTGGTTTGTCAAATTTATTTATTTTTTTTCAAAAACCAAACCTTGGATTTATTGATTTTTTTCTATATTCTTTTGTTCTTTATGTGCTTTATTTCTGTTCTAATTCTTATTATTTCCTTCCTTCTGCTAACTTTGAGTTTAGTGTGTCCTTCTTTTCTAGCTCCTTGCAGAATAATGCTAGTCTATTTATTTGGGGTTTTTCCTCTTTTTTAAAGAGGCATTTATTGCTATAAATGTGTTTGTCTCTTGTGACAGTTTTTAACTTAAAGTCTATTTTATCTGATATAAGTATAGCCACTCCAGCTCTCTTTAGGTTACTACGTGCCTGGAATATATTCTTCTACCTCTTCACTTTCAGGCTGTGTGTCCTTAAAGTTAAGATGGGTCTCTTGTAGAAAGCATATAGTTAGATTTTTTTTTAAAATCCATTTAGCCACTCTGTGTCTTTTGATTGGAGAATTTAGTCCATTTTCATTCAAGGTTATTATTGATAGTAAGGTATTACTTCTGCCATTTTGTTAATTGTTTTCTGGTTGTTTTGTAGATCTTTTGTTCTTTCTTCCTTTCCTGTGATCTACCTTTGAGGTTTGGTGTTTTGCTGTACTGCTAAGCTTTGATTACTTTCTCCTTCTTGTCTGTGTATCTACCATAGCTTTTTTCTCTGTGGTTACCGAGAGGCTTACATGAGGCTTAGTTTTGAACAAAAACAGTAAATTCTGTCTTGGGTGAGCTCATATAACTGCCATCCATCATATATGCATGGCAGCAACTATATCTTCTTAGTTTTTTACTATTAACATAGAGGGCAATGTAGAGAGTCTCAATAATTGCTTGTTAAATCTACTGTGCCCGTTGCAGATTTTCACTGTTGCAATTATACTGAAATTAATTTCTTCAAACCTTTTCTCTTTTTTGAATTTTTTTTAGATCAAGTCCTGTGAGTGGTACTCACTGCTTTTATGGCTCTGGATACTCTTTGTCAAGTAGATTTCTAAGAATTGCACCAAATAATATTATCATAGCAATGCATAAGTATAGTAATTTCATTGCAATCTTGGCAGAATTAGCTATTAACATTAAAGCATAGTTTTTGTTAACTTAATACACTAGGTAGGAAATGAGATATCACTGTTTTAACAAGCATTTTTTTCTTACTATCCTGGTTGAACACTTCCCATTTTGATTTATATTTTTTTTTCATATGCATAACCTTTTAATTTTCTAAGACTTTTGGCCATTTACCTACTGATTTGTTAGTATTTTTCTTTTCAAATTGAGTGATCTCATTATATAATAAATGTATTATACTTTTTTATCTTTCTTATTTACTGCAAACTTTTTTTGCTATATGTTATTTTCATTTTTTCTTTAGTCCTTCTTTACTTGTACCAAAGTTTTCTCATTTCTTATGTAATCAAATGAATTGATCTTCTTCTAGTGATTTTTCTCTCTTTGTCTTCAAGGCATAAAACATTATCACAATTGGCTCATTTTGAAGATGAATTAGATAAAGTCTTGAGAAATTTGAAAACATAGTGGAGAAAGTCTAACAACATAATTGGAAATAAAATTACAATAACTTATTCTCCATCTGTTGCCTCATTCTTCTAATTTAATAAATCAGGTAAGTTCCCCTCCTGAATATCTACCGCAAGAATAGACCTAGTTGATGGAAAATAAACAGAAAAGAAGTTCGTCTCTGCTACTGTCTTCCCTCATGTTCCCATTCATTTTGTACCATATTGTTAGGTTGTTCTATAGCATCAATCTGTCATATTACCACGTATGAAATAAGGTCTGAACTTTTGGCCTGGGCATTCAAATTCAAAGGAAATTTCTTTCCTTTTTTGCCTCTATGTAATGTTTTAATTCTATATCAATTGCCTAATGCCAAATGAACATTGCCCAATATTCATTTATTTAACAGTGATTGAGCTTCTACCATGTACCAGCAAAGTGTTGGAAATAAGCAAAAATAATCCCTGTTTTCAAGGAGCTCATAGTATAGTCAGCTCCTTCCTCCTGGAATATTCTTTGAATTCACCTGCTTCTAGAGCCTTGCTCCATTTGCTCAGTGTATTTGAATATTCTTAGAACTTAAATATTCCTTCAAAACACTACCTATGTTTTAAAGCTCCCATTCAAATTCCGCTCTCTTTAATAAACATTCTCTGTTTTGCTACACCCCTGTTGGAATGAATCACTCTATTCCAAACATCCCCAAAGAATGATGTTTTATCTCTATTATGATGTTTGATTTTTATGAGCTTCATAATAGAGTTATTGATGTATTCCTCTCTCTCCTCCACAAGGTTATAACACTCATGACAATAGCAATTGGATCTTATTCAACTTTGTATACCTCATTGTGTATAGCAAGGCCTGCACCCATGGTAGGTAATAAGTAAATATTTGTAGTGGTTTTTTTTTTTCTGTTCATCAGATTGAAAGCTCAAAATCCAAGATCATAATCAGCTCCTCCAGTACAGAATCATAATTATTATGACTTTTGCCATTTTCAATTTATATATTTATTAAGAGACTAGAGATGCTATGCTTTCCTTATGACCCAAATTTAGTATCCAATAGGTGTTCAATAAGTGTTCTTGACTCATAAGCTGAAAGGGTGTTGTTAAATCTGTGTAGAGAACCTACAGTAGCATATATTATCCACTTACTCTTTCATCTATTTCTGTATCTTTACAATTTTTAAAAATGGCACAAAACATCAAAACATCAGTTAACTAGTTGTCAATGGATGCTTGATAAACCAGTTTTATGACTGAAAATCTTGCTTTCATACCATGCAAAGTGTTAATTAACGTAACTTCCTGTTTTTGTCATTTGCTAAAAGGGTTTATTTCGCAACTGCCAAGTGCCAAAGGGGTTTGGCTCTTTTCATTAAGTATTAATAAAACATCCTGTAATACAGACCCCCTTTACCTGGCTCATCTGGGAGTTGTTTGGAAGAGATCTATTTATTTCACTTAAAGTTTGTTACATCCTTCCATTTCTCTGGCAAATCCCAGGGCACCATCATAGGCCCAGAAAGGTTGATGTTCATTTGTTTAGACACTTAAGAAAGATTACTCTTTGCTGTCAGTGTCAGAATGTGTCAAAAGTGGGGTCCCTCTTTTATTTTTACTTGGCAACCCTATGAATGAAGACAATCTGATGTTTCTAATGAAAGTGACTTTTATAAACAAGTCATCTCTCACTGTTTGCTTGACCAAATACCAAGGCCAATCCCAGAAAAAATTGGGAAGCTGAGAAAGTTTCTTTTTAGTTCTCACTCAACTTAGTTTTCAGAGCCACTTTGCCATCTTGGAAAGCACCTCTTATTGTGGGACTTGCCTGTTCCTTTCTTCTGTGTCCTTCTATCTGGGCTTCTACCTCTGACTTTTATTCTTTTTATTCTATAGCCATCTCTCTATCTTCTTCGCTTTTTTCAGCCCCTGCCAGCTTAATAGGGAGATAAATAAAAAATGTTTTCTGATCTCTTACTGTGACCCCGGCACTGTACCAAGCACCTCATACGTATTATCTCAACAATCCTTCAAGCAATCCCATGAGGTGGCTATTATTATCACTATCATTTTTCAAACATAATAACTGGAGTCTAGGTGAGTTTAAAAGATTTGCCTAAGGTCACACTAGTGTGGCAGATGGTAATTTCCACAGATGGCCACAACACTGTCTCTCATCCTGCATGTTCTTTCCACAATGTGACTGTGCCACTCCTTTCTTTAAGGCGCTAGATCTATGTCCCTTCCTTTTGAATCTAGGTGGGCTTATAATGACTCCACCTACTAGACTCTGTGATACTGGCTTTTGCTTCTAGAGATACAGGCACTGTAGCTTCTGCCTTGATCACGGAACATTTGTGTTCGGAGGCCTGAACTGCCCGGTGAGAAGTCTGATTAGCAAAGGCTGCTGTATCATGAAGAAGCCGAGCCACATGGAGGCGCCAAGTGTAGATGCTCTGGTTGGCAATCCCAGCCTTTAAGTCATTTCTTTTTTTTTCTTTGTTAAGGGAACAAATGATATTTTTTTCCTTGTTTCTGTTGTGGAGAGGATCGATCACAACACAGAGAACAGCACTCTGGTCACAGCGGCACAGTGTGGTTAATTTCCAGGGAAACACGGAGGACAGGAAGGGTGGATCTGGCTTGAGTTCCCACTCTCGTTATGACCTTCGACCTCTTGCTTTTCTGTAGGCTGCAGGAGTGGCTGGCGGGGTCTCTACCTGCCTCCTGCACCGCTCTGAGCACTCATAGGCAGAGCAAAGGATGCAGGGGTCGTGTTCGCTGCCTGACCAGGGGTCTCCGTCCGCCCATCCCTGCATGCCGGCCCGACAGAGTGGGAACCCCTCAGCTGTCGCCTGCCAGACACCAAGTTCAGGGACAGGAGTCTGAGTCCAGATGAGCTGGGCTACGGATTGAAGTCTTGGGATCAGGGAAGGGTTCCAGAGCCCATGGGGTTATTGCTGAGAAAGGGGCACATCCCCAGGAGCAGAGTAGAAGCCCTGGGCCCAGAATTCTGGGTGCTCTGAGAAGGGTCTGGGCAGACTGGGACTCCCCGGAGCAAGCCTGGGAGGAGGATGAATGGCCACGGAAGGGTGTATCTTGCCTGGAGGCAAAGCTGGGCTCACCAGCTCCTTGCTTTGTATCTCCAGTTGCTAAAAGACCTTCAGAACAGACTGGTGTCGGGAGGCAAACGTAAGTGAGGTTCTTGTAAAAGAAGTGAAGAGAGTCAATAAAGAATGACGGAGAAGGTGAAGCAAGGTTCCCAGGAAGGTTCCCAAGTCCCAAGACCACTGGAGACTCCTGCCTGTGCTCGCACCCTACTACATTCAACCCTAAATCAGGACAAGGCTCTGGTCTCTCCGGGAGAAGCAGACTCCTAGGAGCGGGAGGTGATGGGGGCCACCCGAGCAGGGAGCCGACGGCGACAGGGCTCAGCTCCTGCCCAGGGAAGTGAGTCCACAGTTCACTAACACAGTGTCATCCACGAACGAGCAGCCACAAAGACCACAGTCAACAACACACACGCACACTCACACACACACACGCGTCACAGGAGATGGACGAGGCCGCAGGTTGCGGCGGGAGAGGCAAGTGTTAGTTGCATCATCGAGTTGAGGAATGGTGTTAGAGGGGGTGGGGAGGGGCGCGAGGGACACATAAGTTCTTGGCTTCTCCTGGGGAAAGGTCTGTTGCTGAAGTGGCCGGTTTTCTTAAGCATCGACATTTGCATCTAAAGGTTCAAGCCGCTGCCTTCAAGTTCCGGTTCGGGAGGCTTCCCACCTGAGGGCTGCACTTCAGTTCTCTGCTTTCTGGGGCTCCGTTGCATTTGCAGCGATGAGGTTCTCCAGCTGGGCTTCCTTATCTCCTGGAGCCCGGAGCTTCTGATTGAAACTGCGCTTGCACCTGCAACTTACAATAAGAAGGCTCCCAACCTGCACCAATCGCCCAATCCTCACCGTCTGGTAGTCATGATGGAAAGGGTCCATTTCACTCTCCAGCTCAGCTGCACCGGCCAAGACCGGGGTGGGGCAGCAGGCTGCACAGAAAGATCAGCACCACCTCCATGGTGTCCGGGTGTCTGCACAGCTGGTCCCCTCCAAGACGATCCTGTCTTTAAGTCATTTCATCTTCAGTATCAATCGTGACTATGAATGAAGCTGTCTTGGACCCTCCAGACCAGCTCATCTACCAGCTGAGAATCACTGAGTGGCGTCAGTCAATGCTACAAGGAGCGAAAGTATCGACCACGTGAGCAGTTCCACAAATCCCTGACTCACAGAATCTGAGAGCAAAATAAAACGGTGTTTTAAGTCATTAAGTTTTGGCGTATTTTGTTATATGGCAAAAGTAACTGAAACAGCTAGTAACTGGTAGAACCTGAATGTGAGCTCGACACTCTGACGCCAGAGCTCTCACACTTAATTCCTAAAGATGAGAAAACGCCAATAATCTGTGGCACACTTTGTACCACCATTTGCACGTAATGGGATCTTGCCTTAACCACAAGTGCTGAATTTCTAATGGTGACATTTCTGGCACCAGTGGAAATGTTGATGGGTTTCCTCAAACAAATCATGGTACTCATTACGTATTACCTATTGCATATTTAAGAGACATTACCCCCGATCACTGAATGCTTAGTATAATTTATTTTATTTCCTACTTATTAGAAAACACGTTTCTTAACTTTTTATTGGAGTGTAACACACATACAGAAAAAGGCACAAATCCTACGTATATGATTTAATAAATTATCATAAAGTGAACTCCCTCATGTAATTACTATCCAAGCAAGAAATAGAATATTGCCATCTCCCCAGAGCCCCGCCTGGAGCCACCTCCTAATCCCTTCTCTCTTCTTTAAACTGCCCCCTGCTCTGCCAGGCTGTACAATCTGTTAATGTTTTGATTATTACTCTTTTGGTTTAGAAGAGGCAAGAAGTGTCAGTGGGATTATAACTTTTGTTGTAAATTTATCCAAAATTTTATTGCTGCAATCTCAAACTGGAGAGAAAAAAATAGATTCTTACTTTTCTTTGCCTTTGCCTTTTATTGTTTGTATTAATTATATTTGAGAAGTGGCTGAGAAAAATAAAACTTAACCGGGAGTCAGGATACCTGGGTTCTGGTTTTAGTTCTGCTGCCATACATTGTGCTTATGTGGGGAAATAATTAGAAAAACAAAGAACATATCTGGATTTTATTGGCTGTTTCTTTTTTTTTGACAAATTTATTGAAGTATAATTTACATTCCATGCCATTACTCCATTTTAAGTGAACAATTAAATGATTTTTAGTAAATTTACCAAGTTGTACAGCTATTCACATAAATCAGTTTTAGAAGATTTC
>CAUYRT010011320.1:0-38116 GCA_963574885.1 Lepilemur ruficaudatus | reverse complement strand
CCAGGAAAATACAAGAGGTGCTAGATCACCATTGTTTCTTATAGCTGAATAGTACTCCATGCTATACATATACCACATTTTATTAATCCACTCGTATTGATGGGCACTTGGGTTGTTTCCACAACTTTGCAATTGTGAATTGTGCTGCTATAAACATTCAAGTGATTTATACTGAATGTGTACTGCTTCTGTACCATTGTAAAAGTGAAAAATAATAAATCCAACTATCATAAATCAGTGACCATCTGTATACATGGCACCAGCAAATACTTGTTGAATTAAATTAGGATAAATTACATTTTAAGAATTTTAGGAAAACCAATATGTAAACTGCATTTATATTTATCATGTCTTCATTAACACATTAGAAAGATTTTATTTCTTTTTGAAAACCCATGGTCATCCTGATGTAATGTGTTATGTTTCACTGGCCAGCATTATCTATTAAAAGTCATAATGTCTTTGGAATTCAGACAGTCCTAGCTTCAAAACCAAGGTGTTAATCCACTTTGTGCGGTTGTGAGGATTAATTAGATAAATAACATTGTGAAAGCATACAGTGTGTAGTTTGTGCGCAACAAAACACTGCTATTGTTGCCTCTATTATTATTTCAATGTGGTCACATAGTGAAATCCTTAGGGTTTATTTTTTTGTGCTGTGTAGAGTTAACTGCTCTTACGGTAGTGAATCCGTTGCATGCTGCTATTTATCTGCTACCGTTTCCTATCATTACTCTATATTTTAATTTCTAACAGTACAGCATAATGCTTAAAATTGCAGACTCTGGAATCAGGCTTTCTGGCTTTTAATCATTGCTCCATCATTAACTGGGTTTTTGACCTTGAACAAGATACTTAACCTCTTTATGCTTCAGATCCCTCAAGTGTAAATTGGGGATAGTCATAGTATTTATTTCATAGTCTGTTTTAAGGTTAAAATTAGTTATGTAGCACATTTAAAACATATCTGGAATATGGTGAATATTGCAAATGGTCTGATTATTATAACAATTCTGATCTCCTGTTGTTTCTAATATGAGTCTTCGAGCAATAATATGCAAACTTAATTTAACATTTAATTCTAAGCTGCTCTTGGTCCTGCAGTTGGCTCTAAGAATTTCCTGGACGTTGCACAATTTCCTGGAAGAAATGTGCCTAAACTCTGCAGAGGCCATCTTTCCCATTTATTTATAGATTTTGGATGATAAAATCTACCAATAGTATGGCCTCTAAAAACATGGGAACACGATTGACGATTTACAAGGCAACTCTGCCAAAATAGGCTAGGTGGAAACATCTGGTGTGCCCCAAACCTGTGAAATTATTCCATATGGCTGCATCCTGGCCTTTGCATGGAAAAAAAATAATAGCATCATCTAGTTCACCAATCTATTCAGTAAAATACCATGATTTTTGCTTGGAAAGGAAAGAATAGTTATAGATAATTTCCATATCTAGTAATAGGTTTTTTATTCAAGTAATTTAGCTCTATTTGTTTAACTACTTAATTAAACACTGAAGATAGTATCCTCTCCACTGCTTCTGCAGCTGTATTAGTTGAATGAGATGGGAGTAAAAGTATATTATTATATTCATGATTAATTCATCTACAGTTGAGTAGATAGAGGGACAATGGAATGAGCTTAAATCAAGAATGAAGATTCTCCTCTCTCTGCCATTTCAGCTAATATCAAGTATAATTTTGTAGACATTGAATTTGGAGTCTTTTCTGTCCATAAGACCTAATCTTCAGTTATAGTGAACATTTACTCTTGTTTATAATTAAATTCTACCATGATTTATTGTTTGGCTAATATTCCTGATGAGTTTCAGTTGCTAATTGCATGCCTGCTTTGCTATGCTACATTTCATGAAATTTGTAAATGAATTGCTCTGCCTCTGCAAATCGTTCATATCTCTATGTCAGTAAGTAAAATTTGTCGAGGATATAGTAGTAGAAAAAACATTTTCTCCTTCAAAGATGACATGTGGTGTATTACCTTCATGTGCAGTATTGTCAGGGGTGTAGTTTTTGACCTGCAATGCATTACTTGCTTGACTGAGTTTGGGGTTGTTTATCACCGATGACATATTTCTCTCCAGTAATGTGCCGTTCATCTTGTCGCTGCTTTAAAACAGTAAATGGTGAGATGAACCTGGAATTTCCCAGCAATTTGTGAAAGGAATGAAAGCACCTACTTTAAGTTTTATTTCATCTCTGTGAAGGAAACCTTTATAGTTCCAATGTATGTGAATAAACATTAACCTAGCATGTGAAAGTGTACGTCAAGAGTTTTGTGCATACAGAGTATGTATCTTACTAATTATGCCTAGTGCTCATAAAATGCAATGATAATAAGCAAATTATTTTTGAAATCAAGAAAAAGGCCTTTTGCAAGTAGGGAACTCTTTTTATTATATTAAAAATATTTGGAGATTATATCCATATCCTTATTCCTGTAGGAAATCAACATATTTATATCTTAATAATATTGTCATATCACTTGAAAACGTAAATAAATTTTAATGTGTTTGATTCATAGTAATACTACTCCTATTTCCCCATTCTTTCTGATAAGTTGTAAATATTTATTTTTTCATGATGTGTCAATTCAGGCCCACAAAACTGAATTTAGTTTTGAGGAAATATTTTCTGAATCCCTACCACCCCACCATCCCTTTCATTATTCTCAGTGCAACTCAGACTTTAACAAATGAGAGCTGTCTGATGGCTTATGATCATTTTCTGGATACTGCAGTTTAAACCATTGATAATTTCCCACAACCATGACTTTTTTTGATTCAGTGAGAAGGGTGTTTTTTCCTGTTTTACAACAGCCAATTCTGTTCCCCCCACCCCCCGGAATGGAGTACTAGAGATTGATTGATTCATTCTTTACTTAAAGAAACATTTATTAATAGCTCACTGTGTTCCAATGATACATGAGATAATTGAAATATTCAATTGAATTTAACCCTTGATTTTAACCATCTCTCCTGATAACCCCATACAGCCCGCCCCCCTTTTTTTAGGTCTGTAAGCATCAATTAGGTAAACTGCCTCATTTGTTATTTTTCATCTTTTCTTCTTTCTTTACATATATAATCCCGTTGGAAGCGTAAAATCTTATAAAATACATAGTTTTGTTGAAGTAATATTCTCTCTACACTTATAAAGGAGACACAAAGAAGACTCACAACTGCCTCTTCCTTCAGATATGGCTGTGCTAAAATTTGGTGCCACAAATTCTTGTTTTAGAAGCAGTTTAGCATTAAACAGAAGGATCTCTACAAGGTCTCTTCAGTGGGATCAATTTTGTAACCATAGGTTTGCAGCTGTCATAATTGCAGTCCAAACTGCATTCATAATGTACGACAGTAATTATAAGTGTGAACATATAATTTTCTTCACTCATTCTGTAACTTCATATGGAAGACAAAATCGTTCTTCACTTATTCAACACTTGATGTTAATTTTTGTTTTTCTAACTGATTAGATATCTTAAAATATGGAACATTTTACTACATGCTACTTGAAATCCATGTTATGCATATCTTTCCTCTCCATGTAGATTCAATATTCAAGGGTTGTTTAATAAAGAATAGATTATTTCAAACTTATTATTCAATTTAAACTACTCTTTCAAAATTCATTGGTGATCACCCATGAAAATTCAGTGACTTTCTTATATCTTATATCTTATATCTTCTCTGCTTCAACTTTGGTGATATTCATTCACTTAACAGGCATTTGTTGAGCAATGACTATATATGTCAGGCTCTGTTACAGAGTTAAGAGAAACAAAACTAATACAAAATTCTGCCCTCTTGGACCTCTTAATCTAGTGTGTGTATTTGGTAATGGTGATGGTGATGGTGGTGTACTTGAAACTGTTGAATACCCCAAATTTGTGATACTCCTGACTTTATTTCTGTGACTCACTGTCATTTTTTCAAAGATAACCTATCTAAAAGATATTTTTTCAACCATTTTTGAAGTATTGTTTTTCTAATTTATATTTTTAATTACAGGTACATAATAGCTGTATATATTTATGGGGTTCATGTAATATGTTGATACAGACAGACAATGTGTAATAATCAAATCAGAGTAATTGGGATATCCTTCAACTCAACCATTTATCATTTTTTTGTGTTTGGAACATTCGAAGTTCACTCATTTAGTTGTTTAAAAATATACAATAACTTATTGTTGACTGTAGTTATCCTGTTGTGCTATCAAATATTAGATCTTGTTCATTTTATCTAACTATATTTTTGCATCCATTAACCATCCCCATTTTATCCCCCTGCTCTGCTACCCTTCCCAGCCTCTGGTAACTGTCATTCTACTCTTCATCTCCATGAGATCAATTGTTTAAATTTTTAGCTCCCACATCTAAGTGAGAATATATAAAATTTGTCTTTCTGCACCTGACTTATTTCACTTAACATAATGTTCTTCAGTTCCATCCATGTTGTTGCAAATGGCAGAATTTTATTCTTTTTTATAGCTATATAATTTTTCATTATCTATATGTACAAGTGTTTTATCCATTCATTGGATGATGGACACTCAGGTGGATTCCAAGTCTTGGCTATTGTGAATAGTGTTGCAATAAAAATAGAAGTGCAGATATTTTTAATATTGATTTCCTTTCTTTTCTATATATATTTAGCAGTGGGATTGTGGGATCATATGGTAGTTCTAGTCTTAGTTTTTTGAGAAACTTCTGTACTGTTCTCCATAGTGGTTGTATTAATATATATCCATCAACAGTGTATAAAAATTTCCCTTTCTCCATGTCTTCACCAGCATTCATTATTGCCTTTCCTTTGAATAAAAGTCATTTTAACTGTGATGAGATGATATCTAGTTGTAGTTTGATTTGCATTTCTCTGATGACTAAACATGTTGAACAATTTTTTCAAAAATTTGTTGGCCATTTGTATTTATTCTTTTGAGAAATGTCTATTCATATATTTTGCCTGTTTTAACTGGATTATTTATTGTTTTTCTGTTAAGTTGTTTGAGTTCCTATGCATTGTAGTTATTAATCCCTTGTCAGATGGGTAGTTTGCAAATATTTTCTCCCTTTCTCAGGGTTATCTCTTCAGTTTGTTCATAGTTTCCTTTGCTGTGCAGAAGCCTTTTAGCTCAATCTGACCCTATTTGTCCATTTTTGATTTGGTTTATTGAGCTTTTGAGGTAATACTCAAGAAATATTTGCCCAAAAAAAGTCTTTAATCCATTTTGATTTGATTTTTTTTAATTTACAAATTTGGATTTAATAATTGAAAATTTGTAAAAATCAGCTGAAAACTATTACAACAAAAATTTTTAGTGATGTGTTGGAAAAAATAAATATATGAAAATATATAAATATAAACATATATAAACAACTAAACAATTAGAAAGTGTAACATTTATACTTAACACTTTTAAGAGCCAAATAAGCAGCACTAGCATATTTTTATGCATAGAAAAAACAATATTATTTAAAAAGTCAATTTTTCCAAATTAATCTGTACATTTATCATTATATAAACAAAAATGCCAGTATATATATATATATATATATATATATATATATATAAAATTTTATTTCAGGAAAATATGAGAGAACAAACATTTTGGTCACATTTTATATCTTTGCCTCTCCCTAGCAAGGGTTAGTGGTATTCCCCTCCCCTCCACAATGCTCACTGCATCCCTAAGATGTGGATCTATCCCCCCAACCCCCAGATCCTTGGTGAACACCACCACTATGTGAACTCCACAGTGTTAATCAGTCAGTACCAATTTGATGGCGAGTACATGTGGAGCCCATTCTTCCGATCTTGTGACACCTCACATTGGATAACGGGTCTAACCTCAATCCAGGATAATATACACAGTACTAACTCACTGTCATTTCTTAAAATTGAGTAATATTCCATTGTAAACATATAACAAATTTTAATAATCCATTGATGAATTGATGGGAACTTGGGTTGTTTCCAAGACCTAGAAATAGTGAATTGTGCTGGCATAAACATTTGGGTGCAGATGGCTTTATTAAAGAATGTCTTATGCTCTTTTGGGTAGATGTCTAATAATACTATTGCTGGATTGAATGGTAATTCTATTTTTAGCTCTTTGAGGAATCTCCAAATTCTTTTCCACAGAGATTGCACTAATTTGCAGTCCCATCAGCAGTGTAAGAATGTTCCTGTCTTTCCACATTCTCGCCAGCATTTGTTGTTTTGGGATTTTTTGACAGAGGCCAATCTCATTGGTGTTAGGTGGTATCTCATTGTGGTTTTGATTTGCATTTCTCTAATGATTACAGATGATGAGCATTTTTTTATGTTTGCTGGCAATTTTTCTGTCTTCTTTGGAAAAGTTTCTGTTCATTTCCATTGCCCATTTATTGATGGGGTTGTTTGATTTTTTGTTGTTAATTCTTTTGAGTTGTAGGTAGATTCTTGTTATCAGACTTTTATCAGAAGTGTAGAGAGGAAATATTTTCTCCCATTCTGTAGGTTATCTATTTGCTCTAATGATAGTTTCTTTGGCTGTGTAGAAGCTTTTTAATTTGATAAGATCCCATTTATTTATTTTTGTTGCTGCGGTGATTGCTTTGGGGGTATTCTTTTTTTTTTCTTTTTTATTGGGGGAAAACTACAAAGCATTTACAGTATAATGTTTACAGTCACAATTTATAGTGAGCTGATTTCCCAAAATATATTACCACTCAAGTTGACTTATCTTGTTACATTTAAAAAACCTACTCTGTCAAAGTAGTCCATAGAGTACATACATAGTGCTCCAACTGTATCTACTTACAACCATCACTCCATTTTAAGTGTATAATTAAATGATTTTCAGTGAATTTACCAAGGTGTACAGTTAATCACATGAATCAGTTTTTGAGGAATTCCTTTCCCCTATTGAGACCCCTAATTCCGCTCCCCAACTACTTTTCAAGCATAACCCAATATATTTCTTGATAATGATTCACTTTAATTATTTTCTTGGTCATCTTTTTTAACATTTAAAAAATATATTTTCCATTAGAAATAGAGGGAAACATACAATGATGCTTCTCACAATAAGAGATTTTTTCTCATCAGCCAATGTTACTCTGACATAAATGGAGTTGTTTTTGTTTAGGTCTAGCTACCATATGGCAAAACAATTATACTTGACCTGTTACTGGCAAGAACATTTATATAACAGAGAGAATATTTTTGAAATGAAGCAGAAAATATTTATCTTTCAGTCATTCATTCATTAAAATATACTTTTGGGTTCTCTTTTTGTGTCATGAAAACTATATACTTCAGACACAGTAACGAGCAAGAAAACAAAAAGCAATTCTACTTAGCTACAATTTTCATGAAGGAAGAACCTAAATAATTTTAAAAATTATATTTCAAGTGGCAATATATATTATAGAGAAAATTAAGCAGATGAAATGAAAGAACTAGAATAAGGGGTGACTATATTAGAGAGGGTCTGTAAGGAAGGCCTCAAGGATAAGCTAACATATAATAAGGCACATGAAGGATATGAGAAACTGAACTCTGTGGGTAACAGGAGGAAGAATGTTCCAGTCTCAGGAATAGTATGTCCAATGGACTGCAGCTGTCTTTCATTTGCCATGCTAGAAGACTCGAAAGGAGGTTCATGTGCCTGGGTCAAAGAGAGCAAAGGGCGAAGTAATAGAAAATGAAGTGAGAGTCTTAGAAGGAAAACCTCACAACCTTTTGTGAGGATTTTAAAGAACTGAAATTTGAAAAATTTCAATGTACAGAAAATATTATAGAAAACCACATGAGAGAATTGGTCAGAAGAATGGCTGTCTGAAAATGATCTCTCTAGCTGCCATGTTTGGAGTGGGCTGAGGAGAGGAATCCAAGGCAGAAACATGAACAGAAGCTTGCAGGCTGTAAGACAATCTGATAAAGAGTTAACAGTAGCTTCAATCAGGGTACGGAAACAGATATGTTGAGAAGCATTGGATTCTAGTATGTTTTGAAGGCAAAGTAAACAAGATTTGCTGATGAATTTGCTATGAGTTGTGATCAGAGGAAAGAATTAAAAAATTACTACAAGGTTGTTAGTTTCAGTAACTTGGAAAAAGTGGAATTAGTATTCAGTAAGGTAGAGAAAAATGCATACTAGTCAGTTTGGAAGGGAAAATTTTGAGATTGACTTGTTAAAATTTTTATGCCTATTAGAAATAAAAGAAAATGTGTCATGCACATTTATATTGATGAATCTGCACTGTGGTGGATCTATGTTTTCTTTCTCTCTCTCCCTCCCTCCATATGTGTGTGTGTGTGTGTGTGTGTTTGTGTATTAGGGAGGTATAATTTAATGGTATTATAATCCTATACAAGTCATGAAACTAGAAGAGATAATGTTAGGAATAGGTCCAAATAAAGAATAAAAGAATCCTGAGGCTTGAGCCCTGAGGCTATCCAAATTTAAAATTTGAAGAGCTAAGGAGGAAATATTAAAGAGAATTAAAAAGAAGCGGCTAATAAAAAATAAATTTGGTAGCATTTGATATTGCACAGTCAAAAGATGAAGATATGATTAATGGATTCCAGTCCTCCAAATAGGTCATGTGAAAGACCTGAGTACTGACCATAAAAAAAACAAACTGTGGTATATCCAGACAATGGAATGTTATTCAGTGCTTAAAAAAAAAAAAAGAAAAAAAAATGAGCTGTCAAGCCATGAAAATACTTGAAGGAACCTTAAATATATATTATTTAGTGAAAAAAGCCAATCTGAAAGGCTACCTACTATGATTCCAACTGTCTGACATTCTGGAAAAGACAAAATTATGGAGAAAATAAAAAGATTAGTGTTTTCCAGGTGTTGGGAAAGGAGAGGCAAGTAGGCAAAGCAAAAAGGAATTTTAGAGCAGTAAAATACTATAATGATGGATACATATACATTTGTCCAAACCCATAGACTATACAACAGCACGAGTGAACCCTTACATAAAATGTATGCTTTGGATGGTTATCATGTGCCAATGTAGGTTCATCAATTGTAAAAAAATGTACAACTCTGGTAGGGAATGTTGACAATGGAGGAGGCTATGCATGTGTAGGGAAAGGGGATATATGGGATACTTCCATACCTTCCTCTCAATTTTGATGTGATCCTAAAACTGTTCTTTGAAAACAATGTCTGAAAAAAGATAACAGTATGTATTTCATGAGGTATCTTAATGAACAGTTTCAGTGGAGTGGTATGAGGGCAAGATAAGTAGTGAGTTAAAGAAAAGAGGGGATCCTAAAACCGAGAAAAAAGAAAATATATTCTCTTGCACCACTTTTATGCAACACTGGACTATAGATCCTAGCTAGTACAATGTAGTAACCAAAATAAATAAAATCAAGAAAATAAAGAAAATAAAATTGCATTCATTTAAAGATGGAATGATTATCTGCATAGAAAATCCAAAAATATATCAATAAAATTATTAATAGAAATAATGTAAGATTACTAAGGTCTCTAGGAAAATGAGAAAATACAGCAGGACTGTCAAGCCACGGTAAGGGTCCAGCAATCATCGGTAGTAATGAATTCAAAGACAAGTTAATGTAAGGTTCGGTTCCTCCCCAGCAGTATTTAATAGCACAGATTCAGCCACTGAAGAGGTACAATGATGGATATAATAAGCGTGACAGTTTTCCAGGCATGGATTTTGGAGAAAAAAGAGGAGTGAGCATGTGAGGCAGGTAAAGAAGAGAACAAAGTTGGTTTCATCAGGTTGTTTCATTTCCATGACTTTGTGTAGAACTGAATATTTCTCTTGGACTTGATCTCTACTTTTATTCCACTGTAGTATGAGAAGATACATGTATGATTTCTATTTTTTTGAATTTTTTGAGACATGTTTTGTAGCCTAAGATATAATCAACCAAGGAGAATGTTGTATATGCTGATGAAAAGATTGCACATTCAGTAGTTTTGGGATAAAATGCTTTGTAAATGCCTGTTAGGCCCATTTGTTCTGGAGTCCCATCTAAGTCCAGTGGTTTTTTTTGTTTGTTTGTTTGTTTGTTTTCTACTTGGATGATCTGTCCAGTTCTGTCAGTGGGGTGTTGAATACCCTGCAAATTAGTAAAACTTCTATGGAAAATAGTGTGGAGAGTCCTCAAAGAACTAAAAGTAGAACTACGATTTGACCCAGCAATCTCAGTTCTGTGTATTTACCCAAAGGAAAAGAAGTCATTTTATCAAAAAGACACCTGCATTCGAATGTTTGTTATAGCACAATTCACAATTGCAAAGATGTGGAAATCATCAAACTGCCCATCAATTCATGAGCGGATTAACAAGATGTATTCCATATGTATCCAATGGAATATTACTCAGCCATAAAGAAGGATGGATTAAGATCTTTTGCCACAATTTGTATGGACTATTATCCTAAGTGAAGTATATAAAGAATGAAAAAACATACATGTACTTGCTATTAAATTGGAACTAACCAATAGCACACGTGTGCACAGAAGGAAGTAAAAGTCAGTGGAAATCAAGCAGGAGGATTGGGGGACGAGGGGGTGGCTGAAAACCTACTTGACGTGTATAATGAACACTTTCTGGGTAATGGGCACACTTATAACCCTGACTCAATCATAACAAAAGTGATCCATATAACCAAAAGCATTTGTACGCCCATAATATCTTGAAATAATAATAACAATAAAGTGGGGATCAATGAATTTTCAGATCTATTAAGTTAAAAAAATAGTCAAGGTACTTAAAGGAGAGAAATGGAAAGATAGTGGAGAAGTGAAATGCTGAAAACTCAGAATAGGGTACGGGTACAATCCATGGTAATGGCAAAGTCACTGCTGAGGTAGTTTAGAGGAAAACACCCAGAACAGTTAAAGGAACTGAGAAGCTTTGATATCTTCTAATCATCAGCATGAATATCAAAATTATAAAATATTATGACAGGAATATTTTAATAAAAAGGTTAAGTAATCATGACATCTGAAGTTTATTATATAACCAATAGGGGTAAGGAAAGGTTATAATCTATTTGCAAAAGATTAAAAGTTAAATGTTTATGGGAAAAAAATAAGTGAGAATGGAGGATATAAGACATCTAAACACATCCAGAGAGGTGCTGATATTTGGAGTAGAAAGCAGAGTGCAATGATTACAAAGCATTATGACCTTGCTAATCTGATCTTTAGTATCCTTGGGAAGATAAGACTCATGTAAATCTTATGAGACAAATGAATAAATGAATCATCAATTAATAAATTTGCATTAAGAAATAGTACATACAAGTATATCAGATGCTTTCACAGTCTGGGACTTTAAGAAAATTATGTATTCCCTTAATATTTTGTATCTAAATTCTAATTTTTTCAAGGTTGAGAATATTTTCAAACATATTTATTTATTCATTTACTTATTTATATATTTGGATGAGGATATTTTCAACTATGCATGCTGTCTTCTGAGACCTCAGAATTCTGAGAATAAAATATTTTAATTGTGTTCTTGTTTTGCTTAGCTAAGTCTGAATAAATATGTTCTATATTCCTGAGGGTACACATAGACACACATATGAGTGAGTACTGGGCAAAAAATAAATAAATAAATAAATGTATTTCTCCAACTAAGGATAGAACTATATTTTGTTATTTTAAATATTTTCATCCTTTGTAATGATATCAAATAATATTTTTATGTCATTTGATCTCTTAAATTATATTCCATCAAATATAAAACCAATATATGCTCATTCCTATATTATACACAGTAATTTCAGTTAAATCCATTGACCTGAGAAAGCATTAACAATTAATAATAGCTAACTCTTACCGAGTAAGGTACCAGGAAAAGAGTCTTCCATAGACAAATTCTATGAAGGTATTTAGTAGTCAAAAAAAAAAAAATATGACAGAGATTCTATTTTGAGCCCCATTTTATAAACAAGGAAACTGAGACATAAAAGTTTAAAACACATGAACAATATCTGTGGCTAAGTGACAGAGATGAGATTTGAAACTGAGTAATCGAATTCCAAATGCCATGCTGCTAACCACTATGTTCATGTGTATTTTAGGTTATTCAATGCTTCAAATAGGATATTTTAAAGTGATTATAAAGGAAGAATTTCCCATCTTTCATCCAAATGCTTTTTTATTGAACATTAATAATTTTGTGATTCATTACTTTAGTAAAAAATTTTCTTTTTCAGTGCATAGACTATTGAAAAAAAATCAGCTTAATAATAAGTTATATTCTTGTCACAGTATTTCTGGAAGTTTTGTTTCAAACAGTATACATGAAGATGCCTTGCATCCATTTTGTTTTTAAGCATAAGCCACAAAAATTAAAAATAAAAATAAAGCCAACAACAACAAAATGACTTGAAAATCTATTTCTATAAATGTCTGGAAAACTGGAAAGGGGTTGGAATTTAATATTATAAACATCATGGTTCAAATTCCAGTTCTTCCCACTGATAAACTGTAAAATTCTGCTTGGATAAATGACCTAAATTTCTAGATTCTATTTTCTAATTTCCACAAGAGTAATACTACTTTTGCAGTATTATTTTGAAAGTTGGTATTTGGAACACATAACCCAGACTGGCACATTGTGAACATTCAATAGATGTCAGTGATATTATACTCCAATTTGATCCTTTAAACAAAAAAGGTTTTCTGGGAGTGGGACAGTTGAATTTACCAGTTACTCAAAGTGATTGTTAGAAAAATCAGTCTATTGTTTTAGGAGCTGCACAAAATACTTAGCAACAGAATGACATTGTTATACTATAATTTGATATATGTTTTCAAAATGCAATTGGCACTCTAAGTGCTGAGATCCTAAGGTAAACATGATACAGACAGAAACCTGAAAAAGTATTCCTAATCCCAGTTGTTACTTTTATATTAATAACAGTCATCAGTAATTGGGTTGTATTCTGAAAAGCCTTAGCAAAACTAAAATAGTGAGAAGATCTACATTTTCATGTAATTTAAATACATGATAAGTGTATGATGTCATTAAAATTTAGAAAAAAACCACCCACCAAACTATAGCATTAATCAATATGGCTTTGAATTCCCTCCAGCATTGCAAAATGAAAATAAAAGGAGCTTAAGAAGTTTCTTTTATTTGATGTGGCAGGTTTTTTTTTTTTTTTTGTTTGTTTTTGAGAATATAAATTGGGTAGCAGATACCTATTTATATTATCATGGTCTCTATCCATGCACAAGACAAAAAATTTTCATTAGTTTTCAAACAAACTGACAAAAGGAGCAAAATATTAGAAAGAAAACATATTTTTAAATTTTGCTTTCATAAATGCTTTACAACCAAAAAATCAGTAATGTTTGTTTAGTATCAAATTTTAAGGTGAATAAAAAAATTCAAGTAGATTATTCCTTAAGTGTTCGATAATTTGAAATGCTTCCATCGTATTCTAGACTTTTGGAAATCAATACTAGAAATGAATTTGGTTGCAAGGGATTCATCTACTATAAGCTTCCTTCTGAATCAAGACAAAATAAGAAGAGTTATGTTATATAGCACTGGAAAAGTGTCATGTAGCATTGATTTACTATGTTAGTGACAGCACTGGAGAAACAAATCAAACTACCGAAGAAACAGCAAAAAGTGCACTCTACAAATGTTGTCCTTTGGATAACATCATTAGCCCAGGGTAAAATCTGGAGGCACAAAATTGTACTGAAAGGCAGCCAAGAACCTTGCTCAATTCATTTGACCTCTTATCTTTTAAAACTATTTATGAAAATTTTAGTTTACTTTAATAAACTTATATTTATGTCACTATGGAATGTAATTGTCTATCTTTGTTATTTCTATTTTCTAAAAGACATGGCTGAATCAATGAACATAACACAAACTAGTAGAAAATTTATTATTTTGAAATAATGTCACTCACATCACTTGAGCATCCAATTCTTAAACAATCTTTTGAGAATTCAAAGGCAAGTTCTATTGTTCATTCAAGTAATGAGTCAAATATTAAATACATATAATATTTTTTTATTTAATACAAAACAAATAATTTTTTTTATGTTTAAGGGTAAGATTTCCTGTCACTTATCAATTAAAACAATATCAACACAGATTTTGTACTAATGCCAATTTATCAGACATCTATTTATTCATCTTTTTCCTTTTGCCATATAACCATTTAGAGTAATACAATACAAATAATTTAAAAATTTTAAATCCAAAAGCCACTACCTACATTCCATAGTTAAATTTATCTTCTCTTCCATGCATGAAATATTTATGACTGAGTCTCACACCAAGACTAGAGGATGCTACCTCAGATTCAGGATTGTAGACATTTTTGAGGGAAGCGTCACAATTCCTGTAGAGATACTGCCTAGATTAAGAATAGTTTGTTCATGGAACATCAATTTCTAAGCTTTTGAAAGAGCAATTTCACAAGCCTGCATGAGAAGGCATGAATATTGGCCCCCTTACAGAGACTAGGACCATGTGAGCAGGTATGGTGCCCAGAGGAAACTGTGATTTATCATGTTACTGTCAATAAACTACAGAAGAGTTTGAGCCAAACAAATAGGAAGCCATGGTGGAGGGCCATGGAGCAAGGAAGCCAAGCAACAGGGGAGCCAAACGTGTGCTGGGCTAATTTAATTTTTTAAAGCTGTAACTCAGCCCACACCTTAGGGACACAATTTCTCTCTGGCAACATTTTCCGTGAAGCTAAAACAGCTGCTTCACCTATCTCAAATCAGATACTGTGCTGTTTCAAGCAAATGTTTACCAAAAATAATAATTGTTAGGTATGCTTTTCCAGAAAATTTAGGTTGAACAAAACAGATTTTCATGCCTCTAAAGTAAGGGTTGATATAAAATATATTTGTTAATAGAATTTTAATTTTGGTATTTCTAGTATCGTGGAAAAATTAAGTGAATGTCTACTAAAGATGCTGTAAAATAATAACTCATATTCTAATAATCTATTTTTTAAATGATATGTCATGAAGGGAAAAAGATTTAAGAAATAAAGATCCAATATAAATCAGAGCAATTTTAACCTTCTATAAGCATAGAAAACTTTTCAAGTATTTAAAACAGTGATTTATTACTGAAAATTTAATTACTGTTGTATTTTGTTAGATTTTTATTCTCCTATATAAAAGATAATTTCAGTAGGATACCAGATCTGACACCTTAAACATTAGGTATATTTTCCATTTTTCTTTGCTTGTTCAGCACATTAAAATTGAAACAAAAAACTACTAAAAGACTAGCCATATTTGAAAAGAAACATTTCTGTATAATATTAAAAATACAACATATTTATCCATTTACCATAGGGTGTACAATTCAGTATAATTCAATATGGTAGCTGATGCAGAACTTTTTGTTTTGTTTTGTTTCCCAACTATAAATGCCATCTCCTCCTTTGTAACCTGAATTTTTAATATTACAAATAGAGAATGAACATACTAAACAAGATAAACATGTATGACAGCATTTTTCTATATAGGTCAGTTGGAATCAATATTACTCAAGCACAAAACATATTTGACTACACAATGTTAGATGACTCTTACATGCCTCAGGAATAGAAAGTCTAGGAGACCACTCCAGAAGCTGAAGGTCAAAATGTAAAGAAACCTGTATCCAGGTCCAGGAGGTGCATAAAAAAATGCTAGAAGGCAAATTCTCTAGCTTCTGGCTGAATTCAATGAGATGTCACAGTCCAGATGAATCAAGTTTCAGGAAGTAGGATGAATGTCAAATGGTTTATGCCAAAGAGCAGCTTGTTCTTGGAGCATGCTTAAGGCCATTTTGTTCAGAGATTTCGTAGAGGAAACAGCCTGCAATTGTAACTATGAAAAGCCCAGTAAAAATCATTAAAAAAAAAAAAAAAAGATCTGTCAGACACATTGAATTATATGAAATGACTGACTGGGACTACAGCATCCTGAAAAACTTTTTTTTTTTGTTAGTTGAAAATGGTTTCCAGAGCAGAATGACTAAGAATAAGTCCATGCAGTATTCCTAGCCAAAGTTAGCAGATGTCCTCTTATCTTAAATGTTACATGAACATCAAGACAAACAGAGTAAAGCATATGGACTTGACAAAATTTGGAGTTTGGTTTAAATCAAAATATACAGTGTCCAGTTTTAAAGTTTTCAATATATCTCTCTTTCCAATAATGATATAACTGACAGTCATGTACCTGGTCAGCCACAGATCCACAGCCAATTATCATACTACCTCTGGTCCTGCCAAGATGACCTTTATAGTTCCCAATGCCAGTACCACAGCTAAGACATTAGTATCATGTTTGAAATGCTTATATTATCCAACATTAGCCACATCTATGTTCCATCTGTCAGAGACACATTTGGCACTTGAATAGTAAATGACACTGTATTAGCATGAATTAAAAGAACACCAATTAATATCCCCCATTTGTTTATTTAAAAAGTTGTCTAAATGTTGGAAAAATCTTGGTTTGTGAATAAATATTTTGTTGGTGAGTTGTATGAAAATATTAAATCAAATTCTATTTAAAATAAATCCTTTTAGAAAGACAAAATATATTTTTAGCAAATATGATGTTTTATAATATTTTCTGTAAATGAAATCTAAATAACTTTTAATTCTAATTAGTGAAGAGTCACAAATGCATGTTCATAGAAGTAGAAAGAAAAATGGTAAATGTAGACACACAAAAAATAGTTACTAATTATCTACACATGAGAAATATGCATTAAACAATACACCAAAAGTGGCACAAAATTGAAATCCCATTGTGCCATAAAATATAATGTTCCAATGGAAAATTAAACAGCTTAAAAATTATTTCTCTCAAAAACTCATATGTTCCAATAACTACAACCCCTGCTCCAAGTTAGTAAGGTAAGAAAACACAGAAGAAAAGCAAAGTGCCCGATAAATAAATGAGGTAAAAGGAGATGGGGGCAGTCAGATTTCTATGGATACATAATTTAAGGAATTGAAATTTTTTTTACCATTTTTATACATTATATACATAAAGCAAGAGTGCTGTATTATAAATTCTGTTATAAATTATCTACACATTTACTTGCAATGTAACATGATCAATATATAATTCCATGGTAATATAAATGAAATAAATTAACCTCTTCAATGATATAAGGATATTATATAGCTGCGATTCCACTTAAAACTAGTTTGATGGTTCCCACTTTTCAGGATATATGAACTTATTAATATGATTCATGCTAGCATCATTAAAATTATCAGCTAAATTGAGTACTCAACATCAAATCAGGGATCCTAGAGTAATAGTAATTAATTACCATCTGAGACATTTATAGAATTCTCACCAAATCAGATAGCTTTATATTTAGTCTTTTTGATTTTAAGTCCCATAAATAAGGTACACCAAGAAATTATTACAGCTAACATTTCTTAAACATTTACTAAGTGCATGGAAATAGTCTAATTTTTTGTATTATCCAGTTTAGTTTAACTCTCACAGCAATCGCTTGAAATTAGCACTATTATTAGTTTAATTTTGTATATAAGGATCTAAGTGACAAAATCCTCAAAATGGTCTAGCATCATGCAGCTATGAAGTAGCAGGATCGGGTTTCAGCCTCTTGGTGTGGATCTAGAAACTGCATTCTCTCTTATTGAATATATATTTTTCCCTTTTAGATATTGATGATCTGCTTTAGATATGATCTGATAAATGCATGTACATTGAAATTATTCCCATTCAACATTGAAATTATTCCCATTCAGCGTATAGCACATCTACAGAGTTCTATATCCTATAATCATAGGAAATGTACCAAGATTTGGATCCACTATAATTCAATAGAATTTTGTATTAATAATTTTTAAATCATATCATTCAGTACAAATATTAGGTTCAAATAAGATATCCAGCCATTTTTCATACCTGGAAGTCTCTTGCCAACCTGTTTTTTGATGAAAATTTAAGACAATTTTGAACTTAAATGTTATAGATTATATGTATTGCTTTTAAACTCATCTTGTATGTGTTATCTTTTCATAACTTAAAAACAATTTGAAATTTTAATTTTAGCAGATAACATATTAGGTAACGTAGAGAATCTTTTGTTTTCTGTAAATTAAATAAGCACACTTTTTTATATTCTACCAAGTCATTAATAAAGATACTAAATGGTATAAAACAAAGAATGAAATTCAGTGCCATAAACTCAGGGTCCTCCATGTTTATTTTTCAACACTAAGCAT
This sequence comes from Lepilemur ruficaudatus, assembly GCA_963574885.1. NCBI lineage: Eukaryota > Metazoa > Chordata > Mammalia > Primates > Lepilemuridae > Lepilemur > Lepilemur ruficaudatus. The sequence continues at coordinate 19,841 of CAUYRT010011320.1, read as the reverse complement.
AATTATTCAATCAGCAACTACTATTCATAAATGAACTACCACGCATCCCCCTGGAAGAAAATAATATTATGAATACTTCCAGGATGACACAATCTAATAAATATGTAAGTAAAATAAAATTATTTTGGCATTATATGAATTTAAATGTGATGCTCATTTTCTTGATATCATTTTCCTTCCAAAGTTCTAACACATCACCTATTATATTAGTTGTATTAAAATTTTTTCTGCATTAAACATTTAGATGATGGTTCTGGAGGTTTCAGAATCTACCGTTTCACCTTTTATATACCATATATCATCATCTGTTCCGCTTTAGCCAATTTCCTGCAACCTAAGCACACCTAAGTCCTATAGCATCCTGTGATCCCTCTTTTATTTAACATCACAGATAAATAAAAACAGACAAACTCTAATTCAATAGTAGCAACTCAACCAAGCCCCCTCATATTTTATTGGGACTATAGAATGGGAAGAATTAAACATCTTGATCCAAGTCTTTATCCAAATGTAAAAGCACAACTGCATATGCCAACATCTTTCCTCTTCTCTGGGAAATCATACAAATCCAAAATGGATGGTTGAAAAACCCACAAATTACATATTCAGCAGAGTAAGGTGACATTTAGATTTTATATTTCAGTTAGTATTTACAGAAGTAAATTGGACAGAATTTCTTCTTGAATTGAAATTGGGTAGAAGCATTGAAGGAATAAGTAAGGGGAAAAAATAGCCAGTGTCAAGAAAGATTAGCCATCAAAGTTTGCAGAAAATAGCAGCCTAAATACTCTTGAAATGGAATGTGGCCTAACATGAAGTGCAAAATTATGCTTCATTTACAAAAATACTTGCTAGAAAAAGGTCTGAAAAGGTTTGATGACCGAAGTTCTTCTGGATTTTTTTGTTTTTTGGGTTTTTTTTGAATCAGAGAAACAAAGTATCTAGGGCTATACAAAGAAACCAACAGGAAAACCACATTTGAAGGAAAATATATATGTCTGTAAATTTAAAAAAGAAGAATGTCTTAAGTTCAAACACAACTCCTCACCACAACAAACCAAGGAACCTGAGTCTATTCAAAGAGCATAAAAATAAAACAGAACTGACAGTGAAATTAACAATAATAATTATAATTACGATGATTAAACAATGTTAAAATACAGGCAAATTTAAAAATTGGTGAAAATATTCATCAGAAACATATTTGCTTGTGTTGAGGAGGAAATTGTGGCTGACATATAATTACTGAATGAATTTTTACCTCTGTGTAGAAAAGATACATGGTGGAAATGAAAAGACATAGGAAAACAATAAAATGAAATGATTTATCATCCAGAAGATTCAAGAAAATGTTAGAAGAAAAATATCACAGAAAATATAATAGAAAATATCAAAGAAAATATATCACATTATGAAGATTTTTTATGTTAAATAATGTTTAACATTATGTTGACATTTAATTATTTAACATGTTAAATGTTTAAAGAAATGTTAAAATAGAGGAACATGGAAAACTGGACACTCTAGAAAACAAAGCAAATTGGATCAAGGAGAGCAACAAGAAGAGAAATGGAAACTTAAAAGGAGTTAATAAGGTTTGAGATCCAAAAGAAGAAAATCAAATCAAAGAAAATATTTAAAGATATAATTCAAGAAAACTTTTTATCACCTACAAAAAGACTGAAATGCTGATGATATTCAATAAATATAAGGTGTCTAACTGAGTAAAATAAAAGAAGAACCCAAGATGTACATAAACTGAGATTATTCTGACAAAATTAATGGGATTTAAATACAAAGGAAAAAATTAAGGATTCTAATGGAAAAACATCATGCAAAATATTGAATTTCAAAATGGTGGAGAGACTTTTCTGAAATTCTCTAGAAATAATATTGACCTAAGAATATTATATGCAACCATACTAAACTTTAATTATAAAAGTTATAGAAATGTGTTTTTAACATACAAAGCTCAGAATATAATCTATGAATCCTTTTATGTAAATTAGTAAATGATATACTTTAACAAAATAAGAAACTCAAAAATTTATAATAAAAGATTGATAGGAAACATTGAATATGATGAATCATAGAATAAGTCAAAAGCAAATGTGAAGTGTAGGATGAGAGTAGACAGTCTAAGTATTTGAGCCCCTATAACATAAAAATGATACCCTTAAGAAATATTAGCAATAGCTTGCAAATTATAGAAGTTTGAAGATAAAGTAAATTTTCTGATTATTTGCTTGTGTCTAATACTAAAGGAATATTCTTTATAGCTGATAAATCCATTGAAAATTTTGAGAGTACAAAAAAACCTGAATGTTAATAATTTTGACTATTGTTATTTAAAGAGAGAATTTGGGTGTGAGAAGAAGAGAAAACTCACTGATCATATTGTCCTTTTCCGTGTTCTTTTTATTGTCTTTTTGTGAAGGGAACAATAGATGTTGTCCAAATAAATAGATAACTAAGGATATAATACAAAGTAATTTTCATAAAGTATAAACAATAGAAAATGAAAAATTTTCTAAATATAAAAAACTACACAAAACACAAAAAAGTTCAAAGAAAATATATCACATTATGAAGATTTTTTATGTTAAATAATGTTTAACATTATGTTGACATTTAATTATTTAACATGTTAAATGTTTAAAGAAATGTTAAAATAGAGAAGACATAATGTTAAATGAACTGAAGAACAAAATATGAACTTATATCACATCAATATATTACAGTTTTAATATGTATGTACCACAAAAAACAGCAAAAGTTAAGAGTACAAAAAGATACTGAAATACAATAGGAATACATATCTTTTTATTAACACCTTTACTGAGATATAGTTGGCATACCATGGTATTGACCTATTTAAAATGTGTAGTTCAAAGGTTCATTGTATATTCACAGAGTTGTGCATTCATCATCAAAATCAATTTCATCACATTTTTATTACAACTCCAAATAAACTCTACTTGTTAGTAGTCTCCCATTTGTCTCATTTCCCCCTAGTTCCTGGAAACTAATCTAATTTCTGTCTCTATGGATTTGCCTATTCTTGACATTTTCCATAAATGGAAGCAAATGGTTCTTTAACTTATGTCACTTAGCATAATATCATCAAGACATTGATTTTGTGGTGTGTATCAGTATTTCATTTTTTTAAAATTACTGAATGGTTTTTTCCATCCTATGAAAATGTCATACGTCACATTTTATTTATCCTTGTATCAGCTGGTAGCCTATTGGGTTGTTTTCCATTTTGAGGAGAATACAAGATTTTAATTTGCCTTTCCTTATACATGTCTGAACAAGTTAGTTTTATTAAAAATATTTAAATATACAGAAAACCTAAAGTTATTATTTATTAAAATTTATTCATAAGAATACATTTTTATGATTCTAATATTTTCTATATGATCATTCTGTTTACATATGTATGTAATTGTCATATATACAATACCATATGCCATGAAAAATTGCAAATTTGTTTAAAGATTTAAATTTATAAAGAAAACAATAAAAAAGTAAAAGATTGGAATGTTTCTTTGAAAAAAATGTACCTAAAAAGGCCTTTTTTCACTGGCATGAAACCTTAAGAATCCTAGAAGAAGATGTTGGGAAAACAACAAACATCTGACCCTTTCAGACATTAGCCTAGGCAAAGAATTTTTGAAGGAGACCCCCGAAGCAATCACCACAGCAACAAAAACAAATAAATGGGATCTGATCAAATTAAAAAGCTTTTTCTCAGCCAAGGAAACTATCATTAGAGCTCTAATGATAATTAGAGAAAATATTTGCTCTCTACACATCCGATAAAGGGCTGATAACAAGAATCCATCTAGAACTTCAAAAAATCAGCAAAAAAAAAAAAAAAAAAAAAAAAAAAATCAAACAACCCCATCAATAAATGGGCAATGGAAATGAATAGAAATTTTTCAAAAGAAGACAGAATAACGGCCAGCAAACATATAAAAAAATGCTCAACATTGAGCATTAATGCTCAACATTATCATTAGGGAAATGCAAATCAAAACCACAATGAGGTATCACCTAACCCCAGTGAGATTGGCCTCTATCAAAAAATCTCAAAACAACAAATGCTGGCGACGATGTGGAGAGACAGGAACACTCTTACACTGTTGGTGGGACTGCAAATTAGTGCAACCTCTGTGGAAAAGAATTTGGAGATACCTCAAAGAGCTAAAAGTAGAAATACCATTCAATCCAGCAATAGCATTATTAGGCATCTACCCAAAAGAGCATAAGACGTTCTATGATAAAGACATTTGCACACGAATGTTTATGGCAGCACAATTCACTATTGCAAGGACATGGAAACAACCCAAGTGCCCGCCAATTCATGAGTTGGTTATTGAAATTTGGTATATGTTTACAATGGAATATTACTCAATTAGGAGAAACAACAGTGATCTAGCACCCCTTATATTTTCCTGGATTGAGCTTGAGGCCCATTATCCGAAGTGAGGTAACACAAGATGGGAAGAATGGGCTCCACTTGTAATTGCCATCAAATTGGCACTGACTGATTAACACTATGGTGCTCACGTGGTGGTAATATTCTCCAGGGATGGGGGGTGGGGGGGTAAACTCACAACTACAGGACATGGTGTGCATTGTGGGGGGAAAGGGCAGGCCTCTAACCCCGCTAGGGAGAGGCAATGGTATAAAATGTAACCAAAATGTTTGTACCCTCATAATATCCTGAAATTAAAAAAAGAAAAGAAAAAAATACATAAAATAACCAAGAAAATTCTGGAAAGAAAAAATTACTCCAGTTATCAGTGTTGCAATTTTGACTACTTCTATATTCTTTGAATCGTGTATGAGTACTATTTATGTATTACTTGTGTAATTTTAAAAATACTCCAAATAAATAGAAAAATCTAAGAAAGGAGGATGAAGACTCACACTATAAGATATTTCAACCACGAGGAGCACCAAATAACAAATGCTGTGGCTAGAAAATAAAAATAAAACGAGGGTGGAATGGTTGTTTTACTAGACAAAGGTGAAGGTACAAGTTTGAAGGTCGGTGTGATTGGCAGGAGAGGAAGAAAGCACTCATGAGTTATAACCTGATGAAGTGAACAATGTCTTAGGAGGCAGGAATGGTGTGGCAGAAAGAGTTGAAGAGAAAGATGATTTAAGGGAAGCTGTTTAATGCACCCACCATTGAACATAAATACTGAACATTACTTAAAATATTAAAAAGTGAGGCAATATACATAACCTTAACATTTGTACCCCCATAATATGCTGAAATAAAAAAAATACAAAACTCTAAAATAAATAAATAAAATAAAAAGTGAAGAAAAGTAAGGGAAAAAAAGTGAGGTAAGGTGAGGACTGGGGGGAATAGTGGGAATGAAAAAAGGGAACAGAAAAACTGAGTATGCTGTCACTTTGGAATTTTATTTTGGTTTGTGCAATTTCTTTGTTTTGGCATGTGAGGAGGGAGATTTTTTAAAGATTTTTTTTGATTTAAATTTTGAATTTTAAGATAATTATAGATTCATATGCAGTTATAAGAAATAATACAGAGAGATCTCATGTGACCATTACTCAGTTTCCATCAATGGTAATATCTTGGAAAACTATAGCATAATATCACAACCAGAAAATTGACATTGACATAGTCAAGGACAGAACATCTTCATCACCACGAGGATCCCGCATGCTGCCTTTTTATAGCCATACCTACTCTCCCTCTCCTGCATCCAACCCTCTTTAACCCGTAACACCACTAATCTGTTCTTCATTTCTGTAATTCTTTTCATTTTAAGATTGTTATTTAAATGAAACCCCACAGTAAGTACCCTTTTGGATTTGGTGTTTCTCACTTAGCGTAAAATTTTGAAACTCATCCAGGTTGTTCTGTGTATCAGTAGCTTGTCCCTTTTTATTGCTGAATAGCATTCAATGGTACGTATATGACACAGTTTGTTTAACCATTCACTCATTAAAGGACGTTTGGATGACTTCCTTTTTTTGTTATTATAAATAGACTGCTATAAAGATTTACATATAGGTTGTATGAATATAAGTTTTCCTTTCTCTGGAATAAATGCCTAAGAGTAAAATTTCTGAATCAAATGAGAGTTGCAAGTTTAGTTTTTTTGGAAACTACCAAACACTTTTTCAGAATGCTAACACAATTTTACATTCCCGTTAGCAATGTATGAGTGATTCAATCTCTCGTCATCCTCTCCAGCATTTGGTATTGTTCTTATTTTTTATTTTAGCCATTCTGATAGGTGTATAGTTATAGCTCATTGTGATTTTCATTTACATTTCGCTAATGGCTAATGACGTTGACTGTCTTTTCATGTGCTTATTTGTCATCCATGTATCTTATTAAATGAAAAGTCTCTTCAAATCTCTTGCCCATTTTTTAATTGTAATTTTTGTATTTTTACTGTTAAGCTTTGAGAGTGTTTATATATTCTAAATATTAATCCTTTGTTGGATATATGATTTGCAAATATTTTCTCTAGGTCTGTAGCTGGCCTTTTTATCCTCTTAACAAGGTCTTTGGCAGAACTAAATTTTATATTTTGATGAAATCCAATTTAAAAGTATTTCTCTTGCAGATTATGCTTTTGATGTCAAGTAAATTTTTGCTTAGCTCTGGATCTTAAAGATTTTCTCTTCTGTTTTTTTCAAAAGATTTAATAGTTTTTCATCTTATATTTAAGTCCAAGTCCATGACCAAGTTTACCTAATTTTTTTATAAGACTTAGGTGAAGGTTTTTTGTTTGTTTGTTTGTTTGTTTTGTTTTGTTTTTTTGCCATTGACACCCAATTTCTCCAGCATCATTTGTTGAAAGGCTATCTTTCCTCCATGGCATTGTTTTTTCATCTTTGTGAAAAATCAATTAGGCATGTTTGTGCGGATTTATTTCTAGGTTCTCTACTCTGTGCCATTGATTTATATGTTTATCCCTCTACCAACTACCAGTGTTGATTACTCTAGCTATTTAATGAGTCTTGAAGTCAGGTAGACTGATTTCTACCACTATTCAGCATATTTTAAAAATGTTGGAGGTCTTCCAGTTTCTTTTCATTCTTATATAAATTTCAGGATAAACTTGTCATACAGTTGACCCTTGAACAATGTAGGGGCTGGGGTGCTGAGCCCTTGTGCAGTCAAAAATCCATGTATAACTTTGACGCCCCCCAAATTTAACCGTTAATAGCCTACTGTAGGCCTTACTGATAACATAAATAATCTATTAACACACATTTTCTATGTTAGATGTATTATATACTGTATTCTTATAATGAGGTAAGCTAGAGAAAATAAAATGTTATTAAAAAAATCATAGGGAAGAGAAAATACATTTACAATTTATTGAGTGGAAGTGGATCATTATAAAGGTCTTTATTCTCATTGCCTTCACACTGAGTAGGCTGAGGAAGAAGAAGGGTTGGTCTTCCTGTCTCCGGGATGACAAGGGCAGAAGAAAATCCAAGTGGACTCAGCAGTTCAAACCCATGTTGCTTACAGGTGAACTGTATATCCAAAAGTCTTGCTGAGATTTTGATAGGAAACTCATTACACCTGCCTAGTAATTTGGGGGCAATTGACATCTTTACAGTGTTGACCTTCCAATCCATGAGCACAGCATGTCTCTCCATTTATTTAGATCTTCTTTGATCTCTACAATGAGCATTCTGCAGTTCTCATCATACAAGTCCTGTACATGTTTTGTTATATTTATCCTATGTTTGGAGATACCTTGGGATTTTCTGTGTAGTCAATGAGGTCATTTTTACTGAGTTGTGATTTTTTTCCCCTAATATATGCATTTAATGCTAGAAATTTATATTCAGCATTGCTTTTATTGTGTCTGTCAAATTTTGATATGCTGTATTTTCAATTTCATTCAGTTAAATCTGTATTTTAAATTTCTTTTTTTCTTCTTTCATTCATAGATTATTTAGAAATGTTTTTTGGTTTCCAAGTGTTTAGAGATAGTGCTATCTAGAGGTAGTCCTATTTTTCAGTTAGTTCATTCCTAATTTGATTCCATTGTGGTCAAAGAACATACCATGCAAAATTCCAATTCTTTTACATTCGTTGAGGTGTGTTTTGTGGCCCGGGATATATTCTTGTTGGTATGTATTCTGTGGGGTCTTGAAAAAATGACTGTCCTGCTGTTGAGTGGAGTAGTCTGTGAGTGCGATTAGGGCCTATCGGGTGATGGTGTTACTGAGTTCTTATACATCCTTGCCAATTTTCTGTCTAGTTGTTCTATTATCTGTTGGTGGAATAGTGTTGAAGTCTCTAATCACAATTGTGGATTTGTCTATGTCTCCTTTCAGTTCTATGATTTTTTAATTTTTTTTTTGGCTTCCTACAATGTGTAGTTCTGTCATTTGGTGCATATACTTCTGTTGAATATCTTTTTTCATTCAGTTTGAGATCTTTCTGATTCTTGGTATAATGAATGATTTTTTAATTTGAAACCTAGATATTTTGCATATAATGCTACGAGACTCAGGATCTTATTTAAACCTTCTGTTTAGCTGCCTTTTTCTGACATGGCTTCAGCAGGGGAAGTGGCATGGGGACACGGCCCCATTACTGCCAGGTGGGAGTAGCAGTCCAGCCAACACCAAAGGTGGCACACTCCTCCTTACTGCTATGCACATGTGGCAGTTACCGCTCCCCACCAGGTCTCCACCAATCCTCCTGAGCTGGGAGTAGTTGGGGGTGACTTTAAGGTCACTGCTACTACTCCCCACTTAGCTGGCACCACCGCCACAGGGTGCAGGCCTGGTGGGGATAAAAGTCCCAATTTCCTACTTAGCCTTCCTTGGCACGTCCCTGGCAGGGATGCAGTGGGAGGGGAAGAATTGGGATGGGATACCTTGTCACAGCTTGGTGAGGGTGGAAATCTAAACTCCCCATTCAGCCTTTGTTGATGTGGGTAGCTATTGGACCATAGCTGGGGTGTGTGTGTGTGTGTGGTGTTTTATCTGTCTTTCTAGGCTACCTATTCCCTGGTCCTTTGGCTAGAGGAGCAAGCTTTTCTTGGGTTTTTGTATTGTCTGCATCCATTAGTATTTCCAGGTTCCCATCTGCTTCAGCTCCCAGTCTTGGATATAAGAGGCTACTGTGTCATTCTTTGGGTCCCGAGGTGCCTCACTGATCTGCCTTCCTCTCTCCACCTTTCAGAATCTTCTTAATGTGGTTTATATATAATGTCTAGGGGTTTTGGTTGCACTTAGTAGAGGATTAGGAAAAAATAGAGTTTTTGAAGGAGGCTGGCCTCTATTAATGATCCTTCCTCAGGGAGAAAGTGCTGGCTATGACCTGGCACGGGATAAACCTGTCTTCAAGCTTCTTGCCACAATTATTCCACCCATGTCTGATTAACAACAACCTGCTTAATCCCAAGCGCCTTCTAGGAAGACATCATCCATTGTGCCTGACTCCAAGGTGGTTTTTGTGCTTTGGCCAAATATACTACAAACAAATATCTTAGAGTTAGACCACCCAAGATATTTTCACTTCTGTGGTTAACCATCTTTGAATTCAGGTTTCTTGGGGTGAAAAGGTTATTCATATTCTGAAAACATCAATACTCCCAGCTCTTTATGTTCTTGTCACCACTTTGATGCTACAGATATCAGGTTCTCACTGTATGTACACTAGGAAATTATTTTTTCTAACAGTAGCATTTTAACTTTAACTAAATTGATCAAAGTTGCCTGTTTCCACTATGGTTCTCATTATTTCCACTGAATTTTATTTATTGGGGAGTAAATATAGAAACGCCCTGGGTGTCTGGTAGTCAGTTGGTTGGATGCCATGCATATCAAACGCCAGGAGAGGAAATGACCAGAACCGTGCTGCACCGAGGCTGAAACTTTCATCTGTCTGTAATTTACATTGACTTAGTGAGTCTTTATAGAGCTCCATTCTTACTTGGTTCCAGATGAATTGTAGCTCTCTGTGAACCAAGAGATGTGTATAATTTATAGTCCATTTGGCTTGCTTTGATAGAGAAAATGTTATCTTCATTCTTAAGAAAATACAGGCTGCATAGCGTGATGCAATTGTTTATGGAAGCAATAAACTTTGTTTCAGTCCTTACCTTACAAAATCTGCCTTTCTGTCTGTAGAAACTGATGTTCATCTTGTCAAACTACCTTAAAGGGGACAGTAGAAATCCTGTTGGAAAGCAAAGCACCGTGTTTATTTGAAAGCAAAGCATTAAGTTCATCTTTTTGTAATTAAGTTAGGTTTAAGAAAAACAGAAGGAAAAATACTATCTTGTTTTTGCCTTAACTGAGATGTATTTGTTCTAATTTTGTTTTTTAAAAAATGTGCACTACTTGTTTTTATTAAGTAATAAATGGCCATATTTCAAAGAGTTGCTGTACAATTTACAACGATGAAAGCTCCTCCCTGCAAGACTTACTTCTCAAGCTGCTACTTCCAACACTTTTAATTTGGATTTTCAGAGTTAAAGGAACTCTGAAACTTTTCTCAAAGTAGTTAAACACAACGGTTGATGAGTGAAATCCATTCTACCCTCATGACATCCCGCCTGGAGCCCACCTAGCTTTGTCCTGGGACGCGTCTTCCAATCACCCTAGCAAGTTTGCTCCTTAACCTACATACCCTTTTCCCCTGAAGCCCGAATCCTCTTTTTTGGTTTGCAAACTTTATTTTGGTGGTCCACATGCTCCAGTAGCTTCTTGATCAAGAGTTTGAAAGAGGTACAGTTGTTGTTTCTATACTTTAGTCTATGTATCTTATTTTAGATTAGAAATAATTTTCTCTCAGAATTTCAAAGGCATGTCTCTTGTTAGTGCCTGTAATAGTACCTGGTACAGAGTAAGCACTCAATAAATCATGTTGAGTGAATTATTTTCTAGCTTACAGTGTTACTGTTTTGAAATGTCCAACACAATATGCCATTCTAATAACTACTCCTTCATATGTTACTCTGTTTTTCTATTAATATCTGGAAACAGAATATCATCTTTATCTCCAGATATCTGATATTTCACAATGATTTGCATTAGTAGGGCTTTTGTTTTAAAAACAATTATTCTGCTGTGCATTCACTGGGACTTTATATAGTGACCTGGGTTTTTTTTATTATTATGGAAAATTATGTGTTTTAATTCCTTTTTTATAATTTCCTTTTCTTCATTTCTTCAGTCTCTCTTTCTAGAATTTCTAGTAGTAGAATATGGAACTTCTTGAATAGATCTCAATTTTTTTTATTCCTTTTCTCACATTTTCTCTCACTGTTTTTCATTCATCTATCTGGACAGTATCTTCCCCTTTACTTTTTAATCCTCTGTTACATTTTAAAAAATACTCTTATCACTTCCTAAACTACCAAGAACTCTTTTTTGTTTTAGATGTCAACTAGGTGGCTGATCACATAAGTCTAAAACTCTGGAGCAATGTTTGGGCTGGAAATATATATTTGGGAGCTGTTCATTTAGGTGGAATTTAAAGCCATGAGAGTAGATGGAATCACCACGGTAGTGAATGGAGGCAGAGAAGAGAAGAAGGCCAAAAACAAAGACTAAAGTGTTCCAATTTTTAGAGGTCAGGTGGATGAGGAAGAAACCAAGACAGGGAAAAGACCAGAGAGGGAAGGAGAAGGAAACACATGAGTGTGTGATGTCCTGGAAGTCAAGGTGAGAAAGCATTTCATGGCCAAATGTATAACTGTCTGTGACAAATGCCACTCATAAGACCAATGAAATGAACACTGAAAATTGACTACTGGATTTAGCAGCAACATTGCTTTTCTTGAAAAAAATGCCATTGAAATACGGCACTGGGGACAAAAGCCTGAGTGCAGGAACAACTGGGAGGATGGGTATTATAACAGAGGTTACAGTGACTTCTTTCTGCCACATAGTAGAGCAGAAATGAAACTGTGGGGTGTGGAAGGGAGTGTGGTGTCCACAGATGTTCTCCTGGAAGACGGGGTAAACGAATGCTTCCCAGAGAACGGAGCGCCTTGCCGAAGCTGTGCAAACAAAACACTTCCAGGCATGAAGAGCTTTAAGAGATAAGAGATAAATAAGATAGAGTACAAGATTTAAGTAATGTGAAATTTTCGTCAAAAAATACAATATTGACTATAATACTTGCACCTGTATCCATGATGTTTGCAGAGCATCAATCTATTGAAAGTAGAGAGTAAATTTGGATATGTTAATTTGTCATGTGTTTCTCATTAAACTCAACTATTATTGCTCAGTAATTAATTATCCTGATTTTTCACTCAGGATATTTTCTAAGATTTGCTGATACAAAGTGCTTTCAGGTGCTGAAAGGGGAATTCCTTAGCTGATAGACCCTGGCCTTGAATATGCACTGAGTGCAGCTCCTGAGTGCCTGCGCCCGGCCCGCGTGGAATCGTAGGTCTCAGACTGCTTTCTTCAGCTCTTTCAATCTTTGATCTTGACTTTTGAAGACCAGCAACAAAAAAGGTGACTTGTTTTCTTAGGAACATGCACACTCAGATTGTGATGATTTCTTTCTTTTTATTTTTGAGGAAGGGGCTTTGCTGTGCTTTGCATACCCTTTTATTTCACATGGGAGAAACTACTTATTAAAAGAACCAAAATTTTCTCCCATGGAAAACTGTAGGGCCTAATGTCAACATAGCTGAAATATTTTTAAACAGAGTACTCCTTTCATAGAGAAGAATTCAGGAAAATGTAATAATGGGTGTGACATAGAGTTGATCAAGTTACTGAAATTCTCTGAGCCTCAGTTTCCCATATGAACCGCAGTTCAGCGGGTCTGGTCTCACAGCCTCCTGTCTTCTCAGTCTGTGTACTGTGTGGAGGTGAGACCTTGGTGTTAGTGTCTACCTATACTCAGATCGCTTTTAGACTTGTATCTCTGAGGTTTCCTCTGACATGCAGCTTTCCTGTGCATAAATTTAAAACAATGTAAAGTCTTCCCTTACGAGATCTGCAAAGCCTCATGTGGTTAGCCCTGCCTGCCTCTTGAAGCCTCCTCCTGCCCCTTGTTCCCTTTGCTGTCTGTACTCCAGACACTCTGGCCTTGAGAGCTCCTTTGGTGCACTATGCCTAGAGGCTGTGCGCAGCCTATTCTCTTCTCTGGAATGTTCTTACCCTAATCCCTTTTCCACCTTTGCCTTGTTAACTCCTAATTTAGGCCTCTGGTGAATACTCCCAAGGCTATATTTTAACCATACAAACAACCTCAAGTTCATTTTTTCCTGGATGTCTTGTGAAATCCAGGATTTGGAAATCACACGGTGGTCCCACATGCTCTCCTTCCTAGGAGAGTCTTCCTAGGTTCACCAGCTTGCTGTTTTTTGGCTTCTAGTTGCCAATGTAGGACTTGCATTCATTTTTATTTTAACTAGTAGTAATTGAAAAGAAGCAACATTATGTGAGCTTATTTTTCTAGTTGTAACAATGTTGTATGTGGCTGTCCTTAAATATCACAAGATAATATTACTTCCTACAAGCATGTAACAAACTTTTACTAAATCTCTGCCAGAAAGTGTTTCAAATACCAGCTTGTGAAACATGGATGGGTATATACAAAACATAGGGCACAGCCACTCAGCCACTCAGCCACTCCTAACACCCTGACAGATTGTACACCAGACAAAACACTGCCAAAGACCCCTCTTCCTCTTTTTTCTTTTTCCCACCGTGCAAACCCTCATCATAAGGTATCCCCTATCCCAACAATCCTATTACAGCAAGTGGCTTATTTTTGAGTCGGGGCTGAGTTAGTTTCCTAGGGCTGTGGTAATAAAGTATCACAGATTGGGTGGCTTTGAAAAACAGGAATTTATTGTCTCATGGTACTGGAGGATGGAAATCTCAAATCAAGGTGTCAACAGGTGTTCACGCCCCCTGAGACCCATCAAAGAAAATCCTTCCTTGTCCCTTCCCAGCCTCCTAAGCTTTGCCTGCAACCCGCGGCATTCCTTGGCTTGCAGGTGCAGCAATTTCATTTCTGTCTCTCTTGTCACGCGAAGTTGGGTGAGATGATAGAATTCTTTAGAGATGGAATGAGCCCACCAGGGAAATAAAAGGACTTTGAAGAAAATCAATATAACTTTTGTTTCTGGTGCTGAAAGCAACTATACTTCTTGGTTAAGATAAAGAAATGGCTCTTTTTAAAAGGTTCCATGAGTTGACAAGAGAGTAAGGAATTCTGTCTAGAGACTGAGAAGTAGAACACTTGCAGTTGGATTTTATGTGAAGAAATTTTTCAAACTAAATTATAGGCTTACATAGCTCAAGAAAGATGAGACAAAGTCAAGGTTCCACTCATGTTGAGGAGTCTAATAGTGATCCTCACACTTCTCACAAAGCTGAGATCCAAATGGCAGTACCTTCGATGTCAAAGTAAACTGGGAAAACTGCCTCATCCAAACATGGGTTTAAATGAAAACCAACTCTCTCAAACATAGGTGCTGAATGAAAGGGAAAACAAAAGTTTGAGAACTTCTAACCACAAACCAATCCTCAAATGCATTGGAAGCCTAAGTACATAGCACATGGGTGGTCTGAAAACCTCAAGCTGAGGATTTAATTTAGAGTGATCACAAAATGTTGGTGTCCCAAAGACCACCCAGTAGAAGCAAATGCAGATCTCTGTAAGAACCCCTCATTATACCAGCCCTCAGTGATTTTCCACAATAAATCCTAAAGTGATTGAGCAATCTGTAGTCAAAGATAACTAAATAAGACACCATGAGGAAGAACCAGCAGAAACAATAAACAGAAGAAACAAATATTCAAGAATTTCAAGGACAGATTGTGGAAAATGGCAGAATGGGGGTGGCCTCCTGGCTCTATGCTCTCAGGGTCGGTGGTGAAATAGGCAGACCACTGCACGTGAGTGAACTCCACTTCCACAGGACCAGTTTTGTGGACCTACAGAGAAACAGTGTGGGACACTGGACACCAGTGGAAAACAGAGGTGAATCAGAAAATCTCTGGCGAAGTACAGAGAGTCTGACGGGTGCCTTAGGGAGGGAGACCAGCTCCCACTCCGGCCAGCGGCTGTGCCAGGGCGTTCTGACTCCCAGGAGGACAATCCTTCCCCCATCGCGACCCACACCCATGCAAGCAGGGAAGTGGCTAAAGTCTGCAGGAAACAGTGGTGTAGGCAGACGGGCTCCGCGGAGAAAAAACTGAAGCGGGAAAAATTTTGGACTCTCCAGTGTGCTCCTCTATTTGGGGAGGTCCCTAACCAAGCAGGCGCTCCCGTGTTCCGCAGGAGTGAATGAGGAGAGTGCCTTCTAACGTCCAGAGGCTTCCAAGACTAGGACGGGGAGCGTATACCTTGGAGGAGACCCTGCCCTGGGAACTCGCTGAGGTTTTGGCAGACTCTGGATAGACAGAGTGACCGTGCTACCCTGCATCTGAACAGTGGGGTCTCAGTGGGTCAGGAAGCTGTGCTGTGTGGGGACATTAAGTAAAGATGCTAAAGAGGGAATGGGATGCCTCCCCTAGCCTGGAAACACTGCAGGCTGCTCTGATAGCGATCACAGCCCCGATACTGGTCCCAAACCGGTTGAGCAGGTCCGGCATTTGAAAGAGGTTGGGGAGGGAAAAAAAGGTCAGCATCTATCTAAATTTCCATGGCTCCCATTCCCAAGGCTCTGGTTCCGCATTTGAAGGGGAGGTTAGGGGTACATGGTGACAGCCAGCCATGGCCAACATGCCAGGCTGGTCTTGGATCCTTGCCCTCCCTACCCAGCTGTCTTCCTTCTGAGCCATGAGAGCAGAAACCAGCTTGTCAGGGCAGAGTTACGAGGGAGGTTGCCTCTCCATTTGTGACCTGGGGAGTCAGCACCACCCAACCTCTCCTGTGACTGGGGCCTGGTGCTTCACAAAGAAGGGTCTGACTCCACCCCTGGGTGGAGCTGAGAAAGAAGCTGTTCATCTTGTAACCTGGTCACCAGACTGTTACCTCCGCTTCCAGTCCTTTTCTCTGCTGGAGGTTGAAAGAAGATAGAAGCATCAGATTGTGGTTCATAATCCAGTCCCAGCAACTCCGATCCTTGACAAAGAACCCAGATGAGAAAGAACCAGTGAAAGATCACAGGAAACATGAAGCATCAGAGAGAGAGGTCACCTCTGAAAGAAAATACTCGATCACCACCAACTGACACTAACATACATGATACAATCAAACTAACAGAGGAAGAATTCTGAATATGGATTGTTAGAAAACTCAATGGTATTGAAGAGAATATTGATTCCCAACATAGGAAAACCACAAAAATGATTCAGGAAATGAATGAAAAATTCTCTAAAGAAATTGAATTTATAAAGAAGAATCAAACAAATCCTGGAAATGAAATATTTGAAGAACTCCAAAACTCATGGAAAGTCTTAAGAACAGGATGAACCATGCAAAGGAGAGAGTCTCAGAGCTTGAAGACTATGTCTATGCCCTCAAAAAAGCAGAGGAAGAAAGGGAACACAGAAAAAAGAGACAAGACCAAAATTTACAAGAAGTATGGGATTATGTAAAAAAACAGAACCTCTGGTTGAGAGGGTTACTGGAGGGGGCAGAGGAGCATTCACAAGGGCTGGAAAACTTATTTCATGAAGTACTAGAGGAAAACATGCCAGGCCTAGCCAGAAATCTTGATATTCAGGTACAAAAAACACACAGAACTCCTGGCAGACTCAGCGTTCACGAGGCAATCACCTCATCATATGGTTATTAGACTGACCAAAGTAAATACAAAAGAAGCAATCCTACGTGCAGCCAGGCAAAAACAACAAATAAATTTCAAAGACAGGCCTATCAGATTAACTGCAGATTTCTTATCTGAAACCCTACAAGGCAGAAGGGACTGGGTGCTATCGTCAATCTTCTTAAACATAATAAAGCCCAACCTAGAATTCTTTATCTGGCAAAATTAAGTTTCGTCTATGAGGGTTAAATCAAGTTCTTCTCAGACAAGTATTCCCTGTAGGAATTCGCAAAGACCAGACCAGCCCTACAGGAAGTTCTTAGACCAGCCTTTCACACCAAACAAGGCAATAGACACTCTTCAAAGTAAAACCTTCAAAGAGTTAAAGGCTAGAACTTGAAATGCAGGATGGTAGAAGGAGTTAAGCAAAGCAACTGGACTTTACCCAACAACATGAATGGAAATCTTCCTCATATTTCAATCCTTTCAATTAATGTTAATGGCTTAAACTGCCCCCTGAAGAGAAATAGACTGGCAGAGTGGATAAAAACACACAAGCCTAGTATCTGCTGTATACAGGAAACACATCTAACCCACAAAGATGCTTTCTGGCTGAAGGTCAAGGGATGGAAAACTATCATCCAGGCAAACGGAAGTCAAAAGAAAGCAGGTGTAGCTTTACTATTTGCAGACAACATAAGCTTCAAAATAACAAAAGTAAAAAAGTATAAAGAAGGCCACTTTATAATGGTGAAAGGGAAGGTCCAACAAGACGACCTAAGTATTCTTAATATTTATGCACCCAATGCAGGAGCACCTAACTACATAAAGCAAACCTTGTCAGATCTTAATGACCTGTTAAACAATACTGGCATAGTAGCAGGGGACTTCAACACTCCACTGAATGAACAGGACAGACCCTCAAAACAGAAAATGAGCAAAGAAGTAATGGACTTAAACAGAGCTCTTTAACAAGAAGATCTGACAGATCTCTACAGAACATACCACCCAAATAAAGCTGAATTTACATTCTACTCAGCAGCCCATGGAACCTTTTCCAAAATTGACCACATACTAGCCGACAAATCAAATCTCAACAAGTTCAGAAAAATGGAAATTATACCGTGTGTCTTCTCTGACCATAGAGGAATAAAACTAGACTTCAATTCCTGTAGAAACTCCCACCGCTTCACAACGTCATGGAAACTAAACAATTTATTACTGAAAAACTCTTGGGTCAAGGAGGAAATTCAGGGGGAAATCAAGAGTTTCTTCAAACTAAATGATAATGGGGACACAAGGTAACAAAACCTGTAGGACACAGCAAAAGCATACCTAAGAGGAAAACTAATAGCAATAAACGCTTGCATCCAAAAAACAGAAAGCTTAGATATTGACATCCTAATGAATAAACTCAAGGAATTGGAGAGGAAGAGCTAACCAATCCCAATCCTAATAGAAGAAAAGAAATAACAAAGATCAAAGCAGAACTAAATGAAATTGAGAACAAAAGAATAATACAGAAGATCAACAAAACCAGAAGATGGTTTTTCAAAAGGATAAACAAAATTGATAGACCTCTGACTAGACTGACAAGAACTCAAAGGGAAAGGACTTTAATAAACTCAATTACAAATGAAAAAGGGGAGGTCACAACAGACACCATGGAAATACAAATCATTATCTTTGATTACTATAAAAAATTGTATGCTCAAAAACTACATAATGAGGAGGAAATGGACAGATTCCTGGAAACATACAACCCTCCTCAGTTCACCCAAGAGGTAACAGAATTTCTAAACAGACCAATCTTAAGCCCAGAAATTGGAGCAGTAATTAAGAAGCTCCCAAAAAGAAAATGTCCCGGACCTGATGGCTTCATAACAGAGTTTTACCAAACATACAAAGAAGAGCTCATACTCATTCTTCAGAAATTATTTCACAACATTGAGAAGAATGGAACCCTTCTGAATTCATTCTACAAAGTGAACATCACTTTAATTCCAAAACCAGGAAAGGACCCAACGAAAAAAGAAAATTACAGACCAATATCCCTCATGAATATAGATGCAAAAATCCTCAACAAAATATTAGCAAATAGAATCCAACAGCACATCAAAAAAATAATTCATCACAACCAGGTGGACTTTATTCCAGGGAACCCTTCTGAATTCATTCTACGAAGTGAACATCACTTTAATTCCAAAACCAGGAAAGGACCCAACGAAAAAAGAAAATTACAGACCAATATCCCTCATGAATATAGATGCAAAAATCCTCAAGAAAATATTAGCAAATAGAATCCAACAGCACATCAAAAAAATAATTCATCACAACCAGGTGGACTTTATTCCAGGGATGCAAGGCTGGTTCAACATTTGCAAATCTATAAATGCAATTCATCTCATAATTAAAAGCAAGAACAAAGAGCATATGATTCTCTCAATAGATGCAGAAAAAGCATTTGACAAAGTCCAACACACCTTATGATAAAGACTCTTAACAAAATAGGCATAAGCAGCTAATACCTTAAACTGATCAAAGCCATCTATGACAAACCTATGGCCAACATCATACTAAATGGGGATAAACTCAAACCATTCCCACTTTGAACTGGAGCTAGACAAGGATGCCCACTTTCCCCTCTTCTATTCAACATAGTGCTCGAAGTCCTAGCAACAGCAATTATGCAAGAGGGTGGTATTAAGGGCATCCAAGTGGGTGCAGATGAGATCAAGCTCTCGCTCTTTGCTGATATGATTTTTATCTGGAAAACACCATGGATACTTCCAAGAGACTCCTAGATTTGATAAATGAATTTGGTAAGGTTTCAGGTTATAAAATCAATGTATACAAATCAGATGCATTCATATATGCCAAAAACAGTCAAGCTGAAACTCAAATCAAAAAGCCAATACCCTTTACTATAGCCTGCCAAAAAATTAAATATCTAGGAATAAACTTAACAAAAGATACGAAAGACTTATACAAGGGGAATTATGAAACACTAAAAAAAGAAATTGTAGAAGATGTAAAAAGATGGAAAAATCTGCCTTGTTCATGGATTGGTAGAATCAATATTGTTAAAATGTCTATAATACCTAAAGTGATGTACAG